>BGPR01006402.1:0-80793 GCA_013235015.1 Araneus ventricosus | reverse complement strand
GCATTGCCATTACTTTGATATTGCTACAGAATTCCTTTTATTGGTTTCACATGCTTTAACATACTTTGATTATCATGTGTACCCTGTTCCATAAAAATTTTTTTTTTTGGGAAAGGAAGGATATTGTCGTCACTCTTTCAAGTTTTATTTTAGTGCAATCTATTTACCAACAATTTTTCATTCTCAGAGTTATTTATTTAATGTATATGGATGTGGTTAACATAACTTTGCACTGCAGAACTTACTGGTAAAAAAGCCGTGTTACTTAGCCCTTTGTTCGAATCCTGGTTTTAAGAAACTGCACTTTTAGTAAATCAGTCCCTTTCAAAATTGTAATTTGTTCCTTTCCTCTTCGTGGAAATTTTATTCCCTGGATAGGCTTATGCTTTTAAGAAAGCATTCTGGTTCGGAACCCAGTATTCCTTTCTCCTATGGGGAGGTTATTACTATTGCCTTGTTTTTCTGTAGAGAAACTACAGCTGCGGAAAAGGGGTCCAGAGAACCTTTTCCACAGTTGAAGAATTTGGGCAGTGACAAAGAATGTCCAGTTGTTTCCCTCGACTTGACTTCACTACACTGCTGGTCATTTTTTTGAATCTTTGGGTATTGTTCGTTTGCAGGGTTTGGCTCTTCTGTTGCAGAGTTGAGGGTCCAGTTGCCCCTGTGGTGTTTTTCTTTTCCGCCAGCTGGTCGAGAGAGAAGATGCCAAATTAAGAGAGAAGGTAAAAAATCAAATTGATCTGCCCTGGTGTTCTTACGTAGAAGAAGGTTTCACCCCTCGTTCAATTGCATCACGTTTTCATTGGGGGTGGGGCTGCTAAATTTGTTTTTTGCCTGGCGCACATAATGAATCAATAGTTTAAAGTGGAATTGGCGACAAGTTTAAAATGGTTTACTGTAGAATAAAAAATTCTGGTAAGACGCAATTAAGCATGTATATTTTTTTTGGCGGTAGTCTTCCCGCCAAGTTTTGTATGGCAGATTTTCGAGGGGATCAACACAGTTCAGAGACGAGAGAAATTGGAGTTTTTGAAAATTTTTTCGGAAGGCAAGTGTCGGAGAGAATTAGCTGAGAGAAAAAAGGGCATGATTATGCAGATGTGGAAAAAACGACAGGATCTTGACTTAATCTAATTGGCAACAATAGAAAGTTTGAGTGCGGTAAAAGAGAACCATTCGATGTGAACGCTTGACTGTTTTTGTATTTGGGAAGTCAGACGTTTGAGACTTTTCGAATCCAGCTGCTCGTAGACCGCGCAGCATGTGTAAGTAGTTTGGTCCATTTTTTGACTTTCGGTCATTTGATCATTTATCATTGATCGGATCAGCTTGCCAGCCAGACTCACTTCGCAAAAGGATCTGCGTATTGGAACTTAGGTGCAATGCATGATTTTGCCTGAGAAAGAGAATCTCCTGATAAAATGGCGTTTCGGAAGGACGAGTGCCTAAATTTTTGAACTTGTAAAGTCTACATTGATCCGTTGAACACTACCGCTTTGAAGCAACAACATGTCACTGGCGAGTATCCTACGCTTGAAAGCATCGATGGACCCAGACAAAAGTTTGCCCCGCCAAAGGCTCCCATTTGCCTCTTGTGGAAGCAACATCTCAATATCAATGACACCCATTAAAAATGTGTGCCAAGTGGCCGAACAAACGATCCTGTCAAAGTTTCCGCAAAATGATAAGTACAATTTGTGATATTTATTTTATAAAAAGTTTATAGTAAGGGATAATTTTTCGTGATTCATTGATTATTTGGTTAAATTCAATTTTTTTGAGTTTTAAAATTGGGATAAGTGGTATTATTTGTGGAAAATACTTGGAATTAACCTTGAAATTTAAAAGTGTTTCTTTCTAGGACCAGGTTGAACTAATTATCATGGCGTTGAAAATTTTGAAAATAGTGAAATTTCTTCTTAGAAATTAATCAGTAGTTGGATTTTGTAAGAAAACAAATTATAAGTTTAATATCTGAAAATAGTCATGGATGGATCATATGCTTAATGGTAATATACTTTGATATCTTAGTTTAATTGCAATGTTTTAAATTGTTGTATACATTAAAGGGGTTTGAATTGATAGATTGACTTTAAAGGTCATTGCTACCTAGGTGTTTTTTTTTTTTTTTAAATAATAATAATAAATTCTAAATTAAAAAAGGAGATGATAAAAAACATTTTAGCTTAAAGATTTAGATTATCTTAGATATCTGAAATGTTTGCTAAACTGGCAAATTTGAATTTCGTTTGATTGTTATTTTGTGTAGCTAGAAAAAATATTGAGATGGAATTCTATTTTAATTGCATCTACATATGTGGACTGTTGGAGAGTATCTAACATGGTGATTGATTTTACATTACAAATGGTAAATTTGAAATATTTGATATGTATAAAAAAATAGATGGCATGACAACCTAAATTACCGATTATCTCACAACTGGCAAAGTTGCAGAAGAGTATTTGATGATCTTTTTTTTTTATATGTGTTTATTTTAATGAGTGTATGCCCCTTTGAAATTTTGAATTATTTCTGATCACGTTACTTATATTGTCCAATATTTAATTCATGAAGGCATTGTTTAAATTATATGAATTGATTTATTAAACGTTAGCCTTTACAAAAATCTAAATCATGTGTCTGTCAATTTCTTTATGCATTACTGAGAGAGTCACTGTGTGTTCGAATCTGGTAGTTAGAATTTTGAACCTGGGTATTCTTTTGAAAAAACACAACGCATTGTACTTAGATAAAAAGGGAAGTAAATTTGAAATTTTTATGCTTGAAAGAGTCTTTTGATATAAATTGACCACCAAAAAAAATACCAAACATCACATCTCTCTATATAAAAACTCTATCGAAAAACACTGTTCTGTAAAAATTTAAAAGAGAAAAGTAGGTAGAGAATGTTCATCTAATAATTCCACGTGTCTAGTTATAATGAGTTAAAATAGCGCAAGCGATGATGATTAAAACATTGGGTAAAATAATAAACTGGCATGTTGTACATTTTAGTGGGGGTTTTATTCTTTTATAATACAGAGAAAGACATTTCAGAACTAATTCTAATGAAAACGTATTCATTATTAAAGCATTTAATTCACGTAGAGAACCATAAAATCTTTTATTCATTTCAGCGCCTCAAACTTTGTGAAAGTTGTCGATGCCATCGGCATAAATTCTTAAAATTAATGCATATATATAATTCCTAGAACCCCACTGCGATTTATTTAATAAATATTTTGACTAGCTTTATGAAACGTAATGTATTATTCCAGAGATTTTGGTATCAAATGAAGTTTAAAGCCCATCATTCGATGCATTGAAAATGCATTAAGAGATAACCTAATTAGAATTTCTGCCTTATTGTGCAATGCATGAGATCGATATCCAAATATCCTCAAGAAAATATAGTTTATAATTATACTAACTTTCGATACTACTACTACTGTATTTGAACTAGTTAGTTCAGTGGTATTAACTGCACTAATTCCAGAATATAAATATTTGTTTCAAACTTAATGAATATCATTCAGCCCACTTAATGTTGGGTTTGAAAAAGAGATTCTACATGTAAGCATAAAATTGAATTTTGATTTTAAAAAATTAATAAGGAAATGGATCTTTTAAGATACAAATTATTGTAAATTCTACGAAAAATAATGTGTTAAAACGTGTCAGATCTGAATGAAGATTCGAGATTTCCTGTTGCACGAATAGATAATATCTACAGGTTAATTTTTCGTTACTCAAAAAATAAGACGAAATAAATACAACCAGCTTGAAAAAAATTCGTTTACAACTGTCATACACTGTCAGCGACTTGATTGATATTTTTGCTTTGAACTGACCTTCGATAAAATATGAAGATCGAATTCCGAAACAAGTTTTGGAAACATTCCAGCATAATTTTGGAAAATTTGACCGAACTTAAATCTAAAAACTGAATATAGAAATTCAGAATTTTAAATTAACCGAAAAATGACTCATACGGAAAAAACCAGTATTTAGAACATGGTAATACATTCTATGGAATTCATTTACCAATAATAAATCTCTAATGCTTTGTTTCATAATTTATTTATTATTTTCCGCAAGTAATAAACACCGTCAAACAAAATATTTTCTTTGATATCTTCATTCACTGAAGTTTCTACCTCTTTTTATAGAGAAAAAAATCAGCGAATTCAAAGAAAAGCTAATCATTCCGAATACAGATATCGTCATCATCAAGTAAGAATCAGAGGAAATACTCAGTTAGACGTTAATACTTCCATACAACTTGATGCAAAGAAAAAAGTATCAGTAAATTCATCGACAAGTGTAGCTAATCATTCCGAATATAGATATCGTCATCATCAAGTAAAATTCCTTTCAAGTAAGAAAGGAACTAGTCGGTGACACTTCTCTCGAAATTGACTCACTTAGCGTTCTTCAAGAAAAGTGCAAACTTCGACGAGAAGCAAAGCGAGGCCACTTGCAAGGAAGAGCATCATCAATTGCCCAGCGTTGTCAGCTTAACTTCTGTGTTAAGTGGACGAAACCGTTCCTTTTTTGATATTATGCTAATGCTGAAACAACGCAAGGAGCCGTGCCTCTCTTGCCTGGATAAGGGCACCCTGGCCATCAGAAAACAAAATATGATCATAAATAAATCTTCCTCCGGCTCACCCGTTGATAAGAAACGGTCAACCCTTGACCTCCATCTTGACCTCTGCATCTTATAAACTTGCCTAGAGGGATAAGAATGAAATGTCACTTTAAAGCCAAGATTTTGAAAATCTAAGCTGAAGAGTAACGCCATGTTTGTCCAGAAATATGATTCGGAATGATTTTAGATTTATATGCGCCAAAAACGTTCTGTAGAATCAAAAAGCGAAGAATAAGACATTTAATAGAATTCTATTCAGTTGCTGTGTGAAAAAGAACAGGTATTTCTTAAATATATTTTTAACACTGGAGTAATTCATTGCAAGATGTTATCCCTCAATAATTTTTTGTAGCTATACATTTCAGACATTTTGTATCACATGTTTCAAATTATAAAAGTGCTTCTTTTTGGTTTAATATTTTATATTCTAAATGATAGTCAAAACGATTTCCTCTGCTGAGGTAGTGTAAATAAATTAATCGATATTGCTAAATGCACAAAATAAATCGTGATAAAATAGGGAAATATTAAGATACTGATTCTAGGAAATTTTATTGCTTCGAATTATTTTTAAATCGGAAAATGAAACACTTTAAAACTGATTGCAACGGTACAAAATGTCCAGTTGCTTGAAAATGGGACTTTTGGAAAATTTTACTATATTTTGCGATACGAATGTCCAACTGCTAGAAAACGGGACTTTTGACAAAGCTTTGTTATATTTTCTGGTACGTGTGGACTCTTTTTTTTTTAAGTATCTCCTTCTCACAATTATTTCGGAAAATTAACTATCCATACTTTGTTTTCATGAGTAGCAAACACTACATCCTTACATGACCGATTAATATCAGCTAGAAAAGCAGGTTGCGTGATCGTGTATTTACCCATGTTTTTTTTAAAAAAGACTTTACAGCAAGTACACGTTGTTTGCCAATTCACAACACCATCTCTACGACAATAGTAAGACCAGAATAAATTATAATGTTTCGTCTTTGGGATGGGACGGCTCTTACTCCTGTTATCCTCTCATAACTTTCTATTTTCAAAGTATAGAAATAGCCAGTTTCGCTTCTGAATTCTGCAGATAACCCTCCGGGGCTAATTGCATGTGTTAAAAAATATCGTTTTATTATACAATTGACTTGATGTTTATTGGCATAAAACATGTCTTCATTATCATTTCCCAAGCAGTTTTTGAGTCAGAAAATAACTGATGATGAAGGCGTATCAGTTATAACCTTCAGGTTAGACTGTTTGAGTTGAAAGAAAATGTCCAAGGGCTACTGAAAATTAAATAATTTATATTATGCTTAGAAATAGGCTCGACTCAGGGTGATATTTTTAATATTAAAGATGTTTAATAATCACGTTTTGATGCGCATAGCACAGATTTCTGCACTGAAAAAATTAATATATTTTTTGAGATAAAGAAAAATGTCCAAGGGCTACTGCGAACTCAATAATTTATATTATGCTTAGAAATAGGCCCAACTCAGGGTGATATTTTTAATATTAAAGATGTTTAATAATCATTTTTTGTTGCGCATAGTACAGATTTCTGCACTGAAAAAAATTAATAGGTTTTTTGAGATGAAGAAAAATGTCTAAGAGCTACTGCGATTCAATCGTTTATATTATGCTCTACAACCTGCCTCATACTCATAATATAACTAAACATAATTGATTAGCCGTCGTGTATCACAAATAGGGAGGGAGTTGGGCAGAGTTCTGTGCCAGTTGAAAAATATGCACAGTAAGGAAAACCTCGTGTATCTGTACAACTTCAGTATTTTCATCTTAAAAAGAATGTTTTTTAAAAAATTATCATTAATAAACACCTATCTCGCATTGCAACCCCATTCTGTCATCGCTAAACCATTGTGAGTTAAAATATCCGAAAAGTTTCTTCACAAATCCTTAAGTTATTTTGACTGACGCGCCCCCAGATTTCAGACCTTTACGCCCCCCCCCCCCAAAAAAAAAAGCTATTCAGTCATTATTATATAGATTAAAAAAAATTCCTCACCAAACTCTCACTGATGTGAATACTAAAATGCTACAAAAATGTTCAAATAATGCAGCTCAAAAACCTTGTAATAAGCTTTTATTATCAAAAAATCATAGATAATAGGGAAGATCATGTGGTATTTCAGATACCGCATTTTATTTAAAGTTTAGTGTAAATAATTTCTCTATCAGCTCATGTTTTCTTTTTCGTTTTCTAATCATAAAATTGGAGCCGTCAATGGCGGCGATTGTGGCAAAAGTGAGGTGTCAAAAGATGTGTAGGCACCTGAAAGTACCCCGGAATATAGAGAGTAGCCAACAAAATTTTAAAATTTAGTAACAAAATTAGAAAGATTTCTCAGACACTACTGGTTTTTTTCTAGTTTCAGGCAGCTAAAATTAAAAAAAAAAAATTCCGCAAAAAGTGAGAGGGGGCGACTGCCTCCCCCAAGTCGCTACCACTGGGAGCCACTGTGTTAAACTAATGTAATGTTGACTCTGGCATCAACGGATCGAGAGTTCGAAATCTTCTTCTTAAGGGCACAGGCAGTCGAAATTTGAAAAATCAAATTTCTATAAATTAGCTGAAGCCGCCACGCATGGCTTACAGCTAATAACCACCATTCATTTCCTTTATTAAGTAGTCCAAGTTCGTTCCGAATTCTTCGACATGGATCAAAAGTCATACGTTGGTTGGTGTGCAAATTTGGGGACATGTATGGCATTTAATGTTTCGTCTTTCTTTTAAGGATCCTAAAGGGTCGAAGTACATCTCCACTAGTCTAATAATGCTGTACCTTGAAGAAAGGGAAGCACAGGATCTGAGTATAAAATATATTTTTTGGTTTGTTTTTTGTAGTACGCTTATTAAAAAAATCCTTTGTTTTCATGAGTGAGCTTTGAACAAATCAGCTAGTTCGAAGCGACAGTGTATTTCTAATTCAAAATAAACTATCGATTTGAACTCAAATTTCTGTTATATTTGGATTTTAATTATAGAACTTAAATGTTTATATTATTTAAGATTTCATTCTTGTGTTTAGGTTTTATTTTGCTTAAACAAAAAAAATATTCTGAGCATGATGTCTCCTTTAACATTGTAAGGATGTAACCTTTTTGGTACGCCATAATCTTATTTCTGTTAGGGATAACAGTAGCCATCAAAGAAAGGGGTCTTGGTTCGTTTAAATACTTTTAATTAAACACAAAAGGACACAACATACAGGGACAAACATTAAGAACAAAACACTTCATTACATAAAAATGAACAATCACTCGGGGGGAGAACACCATGTTTACTCGTCGACTCCAGATCGTGAACTGCCGTCTCCTCAAACGGCCGCTAGGTGGCGAGCTCGGAAAACAGTGCGGTTACAGACTCCCCCCTGGCTCGTACGACGTCTCGGCGAAGAGTCAGCACTATATTTCTTTGGTCTGCCCCGTCTCCGGAGAGGTGCTATAGTTCCACTGTCTCTGGAAACTGGGAGTTCATAAGCTTGTAAGGCTGAGCTGTGGTAAGTCCCAAGGACTTACCACATCTGGCTCTGCTGGGTCAGCAATGTCATACGTAGTGGGTGAACGATTGGTAATCACTAAGTAAGGTCCTTCACGTTTGGGCATGAATTTCCGACTTTTCTTATTTTGTGACTTGCTAATAGGATGGTTCGCAATTTGTGTACATATTGCCGCACAAAGTAACCTACCCTGCGATCACTGCGGCTCGGTTGACAGAGCAATGGATTGTACTGTTCAGCAAAGGATTCCGAGACTACCACTTTTGGACTATTTTACACCGGAAAGGGGTGTCAGGGAGTTCTTTGTGAGATCACACTCAGTAAAATGTAAACATCACCTTCCATTCTTCACTTACCCCATTTTGAGGAAAATAACTCCGCCCGGCGCATGCGCAAAAGAGAGTTTCCAAATTCGTTGCTAAACAATAAATCAGATTCTCCGCGGCTTGAATCCCGGCTACTGTAGTTTAATCCAATAGCTGGTATTTTAATTCGAAGTGTTGATCATGTTCTTGTTGAATTTTTTTTTATTTGTATATTTAGTTATTGGGCCTCAAAATATGTTTGCACAACACATGGTCCGCATAACCAAAAAGGTTCGGAACCGCTGTTGATTCTGGATGATTGTGGGATAGTCCTTAAGTGTATAAATGCTGAATTCCATAAGTTGTGGCCAAGTTTTCTTCAATACGAGTTGCTTCAAGCTAATAAATTTACTTTATTGTTCAATCGTATAATGCAATCGGGACAATATTATTTATCTATACTGAATTAAATTTTTCCACACACACACATACAAGTTAAAATCTTCTATAAGGTGTTCTACTTTACAGTATTAACAACCTTTATTTTTGGAATATATTCAGCTTCATGTTATTTTTCATGCACAGTAAAACTTCGATGAACCGTCACTCGTCTAACCGCGAGTTTCTGTTATCCGTCATCGTTTAAAAAATCTAATCCATCATTTTTGCACATTACTAATCTTATATTGAAGTTTATATTGACCATTTTGTAAAATTAAAACAATATGTATGTATTATTCAGTTTACAAGGATTTTATTTCCATTTTCGCCCAAGCCAGATGTGAAATCACGTTTCTGTACTTACGTATTAAGAGATTTCTGTTATTCGGTTATCCGTCAGAGCCCTGGTCAGGGTCTAGACGGTTAATCGAAATTTTGTTGTTTAAAGACAAAAAACAAAATTAAATATCAATCTAATTCCATTTTATTAACTGACTAATTTTAAAAAATAATCCAAACAATCAAAATTTGAATAAAATGGAATTTTAAATCTTTCAAATCAATGATTGGATAAAGTAATTGTATTATTATAATAAAATTTCTAATACAATACATTATTAAATATTCATGTATGTAACGTCGTTCCGTAAAGTGAAGTGTAGAGGTAGTTGAAGAAGATTGCAGTCGTTAAATGTCCAAAACATTTTATTACATTTCGAAAATAGGCAAAATTAAATTTGTTATAGAGCACTCAATAATAGACTAAGATTAAACTTTTAAAAGATTATGGGAATATTAAATCCATGGCCAGGAGTGAAGAATTACGCCTAAAACGGCGTGACTTGCTCAGTGCGTTACATGATTACGAAAGAGGAAATTACACAGACGCCGCGAGTTTTTATAATACCAAAAAAGGGGAAGTACCGAAGTTGAGTGTCTAGAAATATTGCGACGCTTGCGAGTCTAGTTACAGTAGAAGTGTTTTTTATCATAGGACTGAAGTAGAAATAATTCGTTCGTAATTAAAAATGAACTATCCTTAAAAAAGATTTATTTTAAAGATGGGAAAATTTCTAAGTCATTACATGTATTTCGTTAGATAAAATTCATTTGTATGGTTTTTAAAACATAGTAAAACAAATTGTTTTTTTTTTAATTTAGAATTAACCTGATGAAATATATTCTATACTTCAGAATACAAGTATTGTATTTATTGATAGCTTTTCATATACAAAAACTTTTCATTTACTAAACAAAATTTATTAATTTTAAGATATAAAATAGGATTCGACAAAAATCTGTAGCAAAAATATCGACTTATTTTTCAATTAAGTACAATGTCCATTATTAATGCTTATAACGAATATATCAGATTACATTTATTTTAGGACTTCTTTTTTATAATATCCAAATTGAATTGGATGAAAAAAAAACTTTAGAATCCAATTAACCTTTTTCTTGAAAATAGATTAATAAATTGAAAACGAATAGGAATAACTTTAATAGTAACTTTTTCAGTAATACATAGCAATTCCCAGAGCGAAACAATTATCTTTTTAGGATAGCTTACTCACCAATTGTGTAATTAATCGCAAAAAAAATTAATGAAATCCCTATAAAATAACATTTCTGAAAATCTCTTTTTTTTAAAATTAATGTGCTTTTGTGTTGAGAATTAGAAATTTGTTAATTACAAAACGCATACAAAAAGATTTTTAAAAAATCTTTGGAATTAACTGAATTGAAGCTTAATTTAATTGATTATCACCTTCGTTGAAAGCATTGGGAATATTCGATGCAAACGCACAGAAAATGAATGAGGATAATAAATTTAAGCTTTTTTTTTATCTAAAAAGAAAATTACTTAGACTTAAATTAACAGTGTGCTTGCTACTGTGTCTTGTGATATTTAATAAAAAGTTCCATTATCAATTTAAAAGATTTTTTAAATGATGACGAATTGAAAACATTTTTTACTTTCTCGTGTATTAAATATACAAAGAAAAAACACCGTAACCGTCAAATAATTGGAAGATTTTGAAGAATCTCCAAGCTTCAGACCTCCCTGAGTCCCAAAAATAAAGCTTTTTGGGAACTATGCCATTTTTGGAATCACGTAACAAGCTAAATGGATGAAATCTGGTAAATGATCTTTACGCCAAAATTGTACATTTCTATCGAGTTTTGACCAATTCCGTCAACGCGAGGCATGTCTGTCTCTCCGTCTGTACCTCGCCAAAATAGCCCAAGACAGAATAGCCAGATCAAATAACCCAAATTCGAATTATAAATGACATTTAAAATATTATCTTGTTGGGGCTATTTTGTCGAGGCTCTTTTGGCAATGGCTATTTTGTAGGGGCTCTTATGGCTTGGGCTATTTTGACGGGCCACGCTCTTCGTCTGTGTGCACAAGACCAGGCAGCTCATAAAAAGCAACAAAGTAGATGGATGGAAGATATCTGGTTTTATCACCAGACGTATAGACCTGTGTCAAATGTTTGACCAAATCCACCAAAAGTTTGAATGTCTGTAAATCTGCTCGTTCTTGCACAGGGTTGTTGTAATTAAAGTTCGCCAATTGCGAAGGCATTAGGGCTCCAAACGAAACAAAATTTCGCTAGAATGTTGTACAAGTGATGTGCTCTGCTTAAAGAGAAAAAAAAATGAAAAGGAGAAAAAAAGAAAGAAAAGTTTACATTTTTTTCGATAGGTGATGGCTCCGGTATCTGAGGTGATTTTTTCATATATTTTTTTTTTATTATTATTAATACTGAGGCAAAATTGAATACAGTAGAACCTCGGGAATCCGAACTAATTGGGGCTGACCTCTGTTCGGATTTCGGAAAATTCGGATTATCTGGAAAATTCGGTAAAGTACTCTTGATCTACCAATTACCATAGTGTATCAACTATGAGTACTCTGTGAAAAGAGTACGGAAAGAACTATCTGCAATTCGCATCGTCGAGATGGTTTAGTTCCTTAAGTCAAAAAGATGACCGATTTTGTTTCTACTAATTGAGGTGCTGTCTTCATTCTTAAATACTAATCCGAATGCTTCTTTTAAGTTAGGAATAAACATTAACTTTGTTCCTGATTCGTGATTGTTATTTTTCCTTCACTTTTAATAAGATTTTTTCAATTCAGTTAAAATTCATTTTACGTTATAGCACGTTGTTTGTTGGGAGTGGGGGTGGGAGGGAAAGATTGAATATGCGAAAGTCTCAGACGGATTTACTGGCTTTTATTAATGCTTTTGTAAAAGATAGGGAGGTTCAAAGATTTGAATCAAAACATTCAAGCATTTATTGAAAGAAGATGTTCAGATTATCCGAAATTTCAGATTCCCGAGGTTCTACTGTAGTTAATTTGAATTTTTTTTTTTTAATTTTAACTAAAAACCCTGCCTAAATTTAGTTCTGAACTTTAAAGCCCTTTTTTTCGTTCAAAATATCGTTTTCATGGAAGGCAGTGCACCACCTCATATTACTTTTTGTCGTTTGCATAGAGCGTACCACTTGTTCTACATTCTAGTGAAATTTTGTTTCGTTTGGAGCAATAGAAACAGCTCTAGGGCTTTCGCAATGGCCGAGCTTTAATTATAATATTCTTGTACATGTGAATGCAAAAACTCAAATGAAATTCGATACGTGAACACAATCGTTGAAATGGCAGAAGTAAACAATGAACACTGGATTTTCTTCTCTTTGTCATGAAATTTAACACAAAACTAGTCATATTATTTTTAAGTTTTGGGGAAAGTCTAGGTGAAAATGATTCCCTTGGTTTCATCAGTACATATTATTCTGGGTATGTAAGACTTGGTTATACGTACTCTTCAGGCAGAATATTTTATAGATGTTACAAAAGGTTTAAAATCAAACTCAAAATCTTAAATTGAACATCTATGATTCTTTATAAAGTGGAAACCATAGGAAAATACCAGAAATAATAGCAAAGTCAAAAACTAATTGAAATATTAAAGTAGTTACGAATATTTTTTAAGTTCATATTAAAAATGTTCTTAATAATCAATTGCTTTAAATTAACTGTTTTATAAGGTATCAGAATGATATTGTTTTGATAAAAGAGTCGCTGATATTTACAACTAGAGGGAGTATTCTCACGTCACGTTTTAACAATTGCAAATTAAGGCTATTTTGTGTTTAAATTCGTAGTATAAGGAAGATAATCATGCACACGTGTGTGTATACTTTAGATGTCTTCTCATTAGTCATCTGGGTCAAAAATTTGATTCAACAATTTTTGTGAGAAGGCCACAGTGGTGAATTCGGGGGGGATATGGGGCTGCAGCCCTCCCAAAGGAAAACGAATATTCTTGATTTTTCAAATCTCTACACCTACTCTTAATCTATTTTTTTAAATAAATAAAACGTGGCAGCATTGCTTTCAGGCTTTGACAGACTCGAAAATTTTCCCTCTTTTGCAGTCATTTCACTCGTACATGTAGCGTTAACGAGGTCGAAAACATTTTTTGGTTAGTTATTTCATTGTTTCTTTTATTAAATTATCGAAAGTTTTTTTATGTCCTTTGTGATTCTCTTTGTCAGGTGAGTAAAGAAAATGTTTTCACTAACATAAGCCACGATACAAAATTTTTATGGAACAAAAAGGAATTTTTTCAGAACAAAATCCTGGATTCGCCACTTTAAGACCACATACACTGGTGTCAAAAAATAATGCACAATTTTGAAGATGCTACAAAATTGCAGTTAGTATGGATATATGGTTGGCAATCAGTTGCTCATGGAACATATTATCGTCGGAATTCACATTTTACAGTGAAGTTTCGGTCACGAGGGCAATTAGGGGGCACCAGAAAGGGATGAAGGTGAAAATGGAGTTTCACCCATCCTGTTTCACAGAAAGCTGATAACGAGATGTAACTTTCATCAATTGTTATGTTTGTTGTGCTCAGTATTTACATGCATTTGCATAAAAATATCAAAAATATTTGTGAAGATATAAAGGTTACTTTAAAAATCCCTAATTTTTCCGCATGTTTTTTGCTTATAACATGCAGGGTTTTCCAACAAATTGTACGAAACTTACAGAATACTTGACAATACGTAAACAAAGCATTGTATTAAAATTTGAATTTAAAAATTTGAATATTACAGGAAATATGAGCATTTGTAGTAAATAATTTTTTACTATGCAAGTGCGAAACGTAGCGTAATTTTTTTCATAACTTCAGAGCCAGATATAAAGGGCAACTTATATAAAAATTCCAGTTCAATACCAGCAGTATTCAGAAAGATATCGGCATTGCAACTAGGTGAATTTCGGTACACTCTAAGAGAAGCTAAATGATGAGGGTTCTTGCACAAACTGATATTTTTTAAACTTGAATCCTCAAACAGTAACGTTGAATTTTTTTAAAGTTGAATATCCTGAATACTCATGCATACTTATAAGTTAAATGCATAATTAAAATTACAGTTCGACGATTACTATTCGATGATTCAAGTTTTAAAAAATATCAGTTTGTGCAAGAACCCTCATCATTTAGCTTCTCTTAGAGTGTACCGAAATTCACCTAGTTGCAATGCCGATATCTTTCTGAATACTGCTGGTATTGAACTGGAATTTTTATATAAATTGCCCTTTATATCTGGCTCTGAAGTTATGAAAAAAATTTCACTACGTTTCGCACATGCATATTAAAAAATCATTTACTACAAATGCTCATATTTCCTGAAACATTCAAATTTTTTAATTCAAATTTTAACACAATACTTCTTTTACGTGTCAAGTATTCTGTAAGTTTCGTACAATTTGGTGGAAAACTCTGCATAGTATAAGCAAAAAACATGCGGAAAAATTTGGGATTTCTTAAGAAAACCTCTATGTCTTCTCGAAAACACGTGCTATTTTTATGAAAATGCATGTAAGTACTAAGCACAACAAACATAACAATTGATGAAAATTACATCTCGTTATCAGCTTTCTGTGAACGGGATGGGTCAAACTCCATGTTTGCTTTTATTTCGACGACTTGAGCGGACTGCATTGATTATTTAAAATATATAATTTTATTTACATATATACAAATTACTTCCCATATATACAACTTTATTCCGATATATGCTGCCTGATGGCATAAGTTGACTTTGCTCATGCAAGAGCTAGATGCGAACAATTGCAATAACATTGAACATGATGACTACGATGCCACACATGAAGTGAATGCGTTGCGAAATACTAATAGCAATCTTGAATATGTAGAAATATATATAATCCAATGCGTTACTCATGTGGTAGAGTAGATATGCCTTCAATATATAATATAATACATGATGTGAAAATACATGGGAGAGCTGCGGTGCTCAAATTATATGCAGACATGAAATCCAGACAACTTCTTCTAACTCTGACAGAGATGCAAGATGGCGGATGGCGGGCACGATTCTCAGCAACTGATTGCGAACCATAATATCCATATTAACTCCAATTTTGTAGCATTTTCAAAATTGTGCATTATTTTTGGACACCAGTGTGTTATACTTTATCGCGTTCACTTGCACGCGAATCGGCAGAGCGAAAGAAAGTTAAACTAACGACAGAACTGGGACGAAATTTAATACAGAAATACGTTCTATTAATAAAAGCGTCTGATTTCATCTATCTGGTTAATCGTTTTTAGTTACCCTGTTCATATGGGCATGGGCGGACTAACAGACTTCCCGTTGAAGGATTTCGCTTAGATCAACATTGTTGGAGTAAAAATCGCATGCCGAATTTCATTCGTCTAGTTCGTTCTAATTCTGAGTTACCATGCTCACAGAAAGACAGACAAACCGATAGACAGAAAAAATTTCAAATAGATTTTAAATACCCGGCGAGGTTTAAAACATGGACATTCATCAAAATCACGAGGTTAAATTTGTTGTCGATCACAATCAGGGATGGCGCCAGTGGGGTGTCATGGGGGGCATGGCTTCCGTGTCGGGGATGCTATGCCCCCGTCGGGACAAGTTTTGTACCCCTTCACGTAACAGGCTATTCAACTAGTAAATAAATAAAGATCTTGCGAAAATTTGAGAGGTTCATCATTATGCCCCTTCCCTTGTACAGTAGGTCGTTCCCCCTGTTGGAGAAACCCTTCCGCCCGTCGGGAGGACTCTAATTTCACTCCTGGTCACAATACTTTTTCTTCCCATATTTCGTATACGAGAAAGTAAAAGCGAGTTGCTACAAATAAAGAAATTCGTCTTGAAGCTAGCTTATGCCTTCAAGCAGACCAACCAAGCAGATGCTTAGAGGAAACTAAGTCGAACTACCCCCACCCTGATATAGCATCCGGAGTCTTCTGAATGATAGCCGTCGCGACGTTAATAAGGAAAGTGAGGGTGGAGTCCCAACGGCCTTCAAAGGCCTCTGTCCAACCCCTTCCTCAGGAGGTACATCTTGTAATCGGAGGGCAGGTAACTCAACGTCACACCATTAATATACCCACTAGGGAAGGGAGGAACCGCTTACTTGCCCGGCGGCTTCTCATCCACGTACTTTGTGGTGCCTCCCGGTTTGAGAGACGCTTAGGGGTGAGTGGAGACCTCCTTTGATTCGTGATTGATTTAATTTTATTTCATTTTACGTTAAAAATGTGTTAAAACAAAAATTTACTTTGTCGCTTATTTCATTCATTGTGTATTTGCTTGAGATAATTGACAAAAAACTCATAGTAAAAAAGATTTTGCTTTTTCTGTGGAAGTCAAATGTGTGTATCTTTGTTCAGACATCAAGTCTAATAGGAAGGAATATTCTTATGAATCTAAATGTAAAAAGCATCGAAGAGATTAATTTAGCTTAGATTTGAGGCTTATTTTAGGACGTGCTCCTGTGTTTTGAATTTTGATCAAATGAGTAAAACTACACATGAAGTGGCACCCTACTATCCATATTTCCACTCAGCGTATACATAAAATTCAACGAATAGAGAAAAAAAAGATATTTAGCATCCCTGCCAACAATACTGTCTAAAACAAAAAAAAATAATTATATTTCGTAGAAAAGAATATATCATGCATATAAATAAAAGATTAACATAAGAAGTCTAAATCTAATTTCTGTAAAAGGCAGTGTTCCTGTTGGTGATTTTAAAAAGCACATTAAATTATTGATTTACTCCAAATGGCAGGAGCAGTGGAACGCAGAAACCGGAACCAAGCTTCATGCTGTCAAAGCAACTGTACAGTCTTGGCCTTTAATGAACAGAAAAGCTGATACTATTTTAACTTGGCTGCGTGTCAGGCATACAAGATTTACTCACCATCACTTACTGCTCGGGGAACAAGAGCCGATGTGCTCATAATGCAACTGTATTATGTCTGTTTCATCACATCTTATCAGATTGCTCAAATTTTAACTCACAACGTTTAGTATGTTACAACATTTAGTTTTTTTTAGTACTATTACAATATCACTACCAACATTACTTAGAGAAACTCCGCATATTCATCTTTTTTCAGCCAGTCAAGTTTCGCAATCAGTTTTTATTCTCTTATTTAAAACATTGTTCAGTTTTAACTGAAAACATTTGACATCGATTTTTTTATGCATATGTAATCTTATATCTTATCTCGGCATGATTTTACGTTTTTTTCTGGCGTATTATGGTCAACTTCATGGCTCTTGCGCCAAAAAAACTAACACAATCAACTAAATCTATGCATCTGATTTATATAGAGCATTTTGTAATGTTTCATGTATCAGATACTTGGATACAATTTTCTCTTCCCTGACGACGTCGTCGCGACCTGTTTTGATATTAAATCGCCAATTGTAAAATTGCCGAATTTTACGTATTCTTAAAAACCACTTATTCAGACATTGCATTAACTTTAGACGATTTTCATACAGGAGATTTAATATCATCACACAATTTTTTTTTCCTTAGAAAATTCAGAAGACATACAAAAAAGCGAATGTTTACTGTGGATTGAAAATGCGATGTTTTCATGAAGCACTTTATTCGAAATATTAAAAAAAATTGCAAATGCTAAAAATATGAAATAAAAAAACATAAAATATATTCTTTAGTACGTTTGTATTTAGGAACGCGTTTAAAATATAAAAAAAATTGAACACTTATTTTAATTAAATGTAAAGCCTTTTTTCAGTTCCCGAAAAATCTAAAAGCATTTTTCTCTTAAAAGTAAGTTCGTGTCTTCAATAAAAGAAGCAGGGGCAAAACTTATATTAAAATAAAAGATTCATTTAGTAGGAATTTCACGTGCTTTTATTTGTGTTATGCATTCATAAAAGATGCTTTTAGTTTTAAATGGAAGTTTACTGCATTTCAGTGCATTTTAAAATTAAAGCATGTTTCATAAAAATAAAAAAGCTGTTTCATGTTTATTTTTATACAAGGTTCTCACTTATATCCGTTACACCCCCCTTAACTTTTAAACGGTAACAGTTTAGGCCAAAAAGTTAGTGTCTAGGTATAATAAAAAGGCTATGCGCTACTCGATGAGAAAACTTGCAATGCCATCTATCGGCAAATTTTGGAATTAGCGGTCTTATCTCGTAAACGGCGAAAGATACGAGAAAAAAATCGATTAGAAAGTTGTAGAGAACTCTCGATTTAGTACGAAAAGATACCTTGCGCACGTAAGTACTCAAAACAGAATGTAAAAAATCAACATTTGTTTGATTGTGATTTACAACACTATGGCGAAGCGAGAAAAGACCTTCTTCTGGGGACACATAAAAGGGCAGATATATGCGACCCCTCCGCCAACATTGCAGGATCTTCGACGACACATTACTGATGCTTGTGCCTCCGTAACACCTGCTATGTTGCACAATGTGCAGCGAGAAATCCAGTCTAGAGTGCAAATGTGTATAGTGGCTAACGGAGAGCATTTTGAGCAATATAAATAAATGATCCAGAAGACAGGGACGTGTCTCAGTTTCTTTCTTCCACTCATGACAATTTTCGAAATCGTGACCAAACAAATGTTCACTTTTTGCCTTCTGCTTTGAGTATTAATGTGCGCAAGGTATCTTTTCGTACTAAATCGAGAGTTTTCTGCAACTTTCTAATTGACTTTTTTCTCGTACTGTCACTCTCACGAGATAGGACCGCTAATTCCAAAATTTGCCGATAGATGGCGTTGTAAGTTGTCTCATCGAGTAGCGCATAGCCTTTTTACTATACCTAAACACCAACGTTTTGGCCTAAGCTGTCAGCGTTTAGAAGTTAAAGAGGGCGTAACGGATATAAGTGGAAACCCTGTATACTACGCGTATAAATTTCATGTACTTCTGCGTTTGCAGTGTTTCTTTGCTTATTTTTATTTTCATTGTACATGAAATGCATTCTGTTCATCAGTGTATCTACGGCACTTAAACTAGCCGACCTGTATTTTTTTGCGATCCTTAATAAATGTGACGTTTTTATACCCATTCAACAGATCAGTAACCATAATGGCTACAGGCACGAGGGTATAAGGGCGGTTTTCTATAATACGCATATAATGAACGATTCTCAAATTTCATTTAGCAAAAAGTTTATTTGCTTTTATTGCATTTTTCTTATGTTTTAAGTATTCTATATTCTATGCTTCCTTTTTGCAGTCTTTGCTGAAAAGTATGTAAATCAATGAATGAAAATGTTCGTCTATAAATTCTTTTATTTAACTTCACTTGTTTCAGATTTGTAAAGATGGAATTTTGTAATCGATTTTGCATTCACTTCCTGGTGTGCTAAAGGTTTGTAATTTAGCACACTTGTGTGCACTTTATGAAAATACACGATTCTAATATCTCAGAACTTATCCGTCAGTTATTTATTTTTCAGTTATAATACTTAACTATTAGTTATAATATTTCAGGACATAATTATTATTTTACCGATTAATTTAATTGCAATTTGGTATCATACGCGTTGCGGCACATAGTAGTGAATTCGAGAAATGAATTGATTACAAGAGTTCATAATATGAATGAAGATATAATATAATAATCAATTATAAATCAAAAATTGAAAACAATAAAAATAAAAAAATTTCTACTTTTTTAGTACATCAATAAAAGTATGTTTTTCAAAATCTTTTTATTAAATTCATTTTTTATTCTTACAGTACAATCCCGGTTAAGGGCGAATTAATCATTAATTAATTAATTAAGGGCGAGAATCCCTTTCGGATAGCAATTTTTCGGTTAAGCCATGGACATCTATTACCATTTTGTATCTAATTACAGTATGTAAATCTGAAATCTTTTAGGTGTGAAACGAATTCAAAACTGTCTATACTTATGTTCATTATTAAAGTTAACCCTCCGCCTAACAGACGCAGGTAAACAATATCGTAATTAATATCTTTAATATCCATTAGTTTTAATTTTAGCATTCTGAAATTAATCACTGACCTTCTTGGAGAGAGAAAAATGTCTCACTTCCGCGATTATTTCCGTCCTGTACAATACGTGTTTTTACTCTCTCGTATAGGAAGTATACAAAGAGAAAGTATTGTAATCGTCAAAAAATTCGAACTCGAGATTTTGACGAATCTCCACGTTTTAGACCTCCCTGAGTCCGAAAAACACAATTTTGGAATTATGTCTGTCTGTGTGTCTGTGAACACGATAACTCGAAGACTATTAAAGCTACGGGGATGAAATTTCGTATGTGATCTTTACATATAATTTGTAGATTTCTTTCAAATTTTGGACAAAATCCGTCAAAGGAAAGTCTGTCTGTCTGCCTGTCCGCGTTCATGTGAAAACTATAACTCAAAAACTTGATTAGATAAATGGATAAAATTTAGTACACGGTTTTATCATCAGGAATGTAGGTTTGTGTCAAGGTTTGGGCCAAATCCGTCAAAGGGTTGACTGTCTGTTGGTCTGTATAATCGTATACTTCTGAACAATATAACTCGCAAACCCTACGGCGTTGATAAATAAAAATTGGTATGAGGCTTGCTACCATTAATTGTAGATTCGTTCCCAATTTTCGTTTCAATCGGTCGAAAAAAAGTTGTTCAAATCGCCTATTTGCCTTTCCTCATCACACAATGACGCGAGGCCGTTATTGCGTAATTGCGCGATTCACTTGCACTAATCCTTTCCGCTTCTACCCACGCCTTTCGCATCCAAGCTTCCGATTCCCAAGCCTTTTTTCTACTCTGAGTTAGGGACGCTTCGTTTTACTGCCTTTTAGCTTATTAAACTTCAATCCACATGTGATAGGAGTATACGAGAAAGTTTAGAGGAGGCCACTCCCGCTGGTTTGGATTTGCAATTTCAGAGAAATTTCGGATAACGCGGGTTTCGGTTAACCCGAGTTCGGTTAACATGGGTTTTAGTATTCCATGAATTCCTTTTAACTGCCCGCCTTCAGCTCCAGCTGATTCGCCTACTTTCACAATAGTTATAGTTCTGTTAAATTGATAAATTTCAAATGTTAAGTTGATTAAAATGGTTATTACAACATTTTATGTTATTAATTTTGAATTAAAACTATCCGACGAAATTATTTCAGATTCATATCACTGATAAAATCATTGAACAAATTATTATATTGGAAAGATTTTTAAAAATTGAAGATTCAGGGCAATTATTTTCAGTTACCACGTAAATTATTTAAAAAGAGGGGGGGGGTTATAAATGATTCGAAATGCACCAATATGCTAAAAAAGAAAGTTCTAAATATAATTATCATGACATTTAATAATTAAATTTAGATATATTTAAAATCAATGTGAAAAAATAAAATCCAGTGTTCGCAGAACAACAAATAAAGGAAGTTGTATGTTGCTACTTTTTAAATGTTGAATTTTTTGCCACTAAGGAAATAATTTAAAATGTCCATTGATTTCAAGTAAAAAACATGACAAATAGACAAAATTATTTTCCTAAGAAAAAAATTAAAGTAAGTTCGAATCTCTAGTCCGTATTTTAGTCTTCATGCTTCTGGCTTGATTGCATCAGACGTTGCATTCTGTGGTATTTTACATCACGCAATTTAAAAAAATAATGCCAGCCTAAGGCATTGTCATGATTAAAAACATCAATGTTTTGAAATATGCTAAAGCACTAATTACTAATAAACTGAAAAATCAAATATTTATCTTTACTTAGTCTCACGAGGTATTAAAAGATTCACAATGATGAAATACTCAGTCTTGCGATTTTGTTGCACGTATTTTGAAAAAGTATTTTTACAGAATTGTGTTTAAAACTGATTTTGAGAAATATATTGAAATTAAAGAAAAAATTACACTAATATAAAATTGGTGCGATTGAAAAGCTAATTTTTTGAATTTTAAATTCGTGTAAAACTGTTTTTGTGTGATAATATGGTACGAGCTGATTGATGGAAAACGTTAAAATATCGATTAATTTTAAATAAATTAAAAATCTAATTAAAATTTTGAAAAAACATTTCTTAGTGAGAACCTATTACCCTCGAAATAACTACGTGCCAAATATGTTGAACCCGGAGCATTTTGAGAGATTTTTGCATCACGCATATCGCATGCCGCAATTTACAGAAAGTATGCCAAGCTAAAAACATTATCGTTAAAATCTTATATTAGCAAATCTTGAACGTATGTTGGATAGAGGTATTCAGAAGATAGTCGTATGATTTCAAAAAAACATTTATTATTTAAAAGATAGTCGTATGCAATATGCATCCAGAAAACACTTCTACATATAATAGATTGATTTATAAAAGAAAACAACCGTGTAGTCAAAAAGATTGCAGTGTTTTCTTATAAATGTTTTAATAAAGTACATGCTCAGTTTCTAGAGCTCTAATCGAATTTCCTGACATTTTGGTCTTGCATGTAATTAGAAATAGGATTAGGATTGATAATTTAAGTATTATTTTTAAAGAGAACGTAGGATCAATATTTAGTATAATCATGTTTTGAGCATTGGTAGTTCAAAAGAAAAAGTTTGGAAAAATCAGTTTTTCCAGCTTTTTTTTCGGGATTTCTATTATTATTTTTCATTCTGTTAATTCATTCTTTATCTTTGTTCATGACTTCCACACATTTCACGGAAAATGATAAAAAAATCCCTTTCTTCTTGAAAAATTTTCAAATGCCGGATATTGAAAGAAAAACTTGTGGAAAAAATATATAACTTTACGCCAAATTTCTTATTCTGGAAAATAGTTACTAAAAAGTACATCAACTTTACTTCGAACTTCGAAATAAAAAGAAAAAAAATTTCTAAGAGTATCGATTTTATCTATTTTCAACTAGAATTTCAATTTTTTGTTGCCAGTCGTTTCCCAGAATTGTATCCATTACAACATCTGGTTATCCAATGTTTCAAGTTATTCTCCATGCTACGAATTCTTCTCTTGCTTTCACGCCTTTGTTTTACTCTTTTCTCTCCATAATAAGAACTAAATTTTTATAGGCAGAACATAAACATTTCCCCGTCTTTTTATAACGCTATTAACGTTAGCATCGAAGGTTTGCTTTCTGAAGAAGAACATAATGAAGTTCTTCTAAAAGGCTCAACTTTCTCAATGAAATCAAGTTAAAATCGGGAATTTCTAACTTAAAGTCCTTACCTTGACTTACAAAACAACAATGACTATTATCTTGACTTACAAAACAACAATGTGACTATTATCTTGACTTACAAAACAACAATGTGACTATTATCTTGATTACCAAAAACACTAGTATCTTGACTTACAAAACAATAATGACTATTATCTTGACTTACAAAAAACACTATTATCTTGACTTACAAACAATAATGACTATAATCTTGACTTACAAAAAACACTATTATCTTGACTTACAACTTTCTCAATGAAATCAGGTTAAAATCTAGTAGTTAAAATCGGGAATTTCTAACTTAAAGAATCCCTTATCTTGACTTACAAAATATGCAAACTAGTTTAGTTAATAATTTTTTAACTAAACTAATTAAAGTTTTAATTTAGTTTCTGATAAATTGTTGAACATTTGTACAAGTTTTCCTGGTTAAAGTCTGTTACTTATCTCCAATCTCAATTTTCGACTCATAACATTACTTCGTATAATCAAATATTGCTACAAAAATATCAATAGAGAAATCGAAATATCTCCCTTTCAATGAGTTTTCTCAGATGTTTCCGACTCTAGAATCTATAAGCCGTTATATTTCAAATGCACTTTTTCATTGAACATAAATATTTTTTTTCAATTTACATACAAAGAAAGTTTGCCACTAGTTGTATGATCTAAAAATCAAGTAATAACACTTTATTTTGAAAGTAAAGACACTGTTAGGAAGTTTAAGTGGAGCATTCTGAATTTAAACTATTAAGATCAGTTTCCTTTCTTGCACATTAAAGTATATAGGCAGTAAAAGATTAAACTTTTGAAAGTTTCTGAAATTAAAAATTATTTTTATAAGGTTTTTGCCTAGATTTGCTTAAATTTAAAGAATTTTTAACGTGGGGAGAAAAAATATTATTTTGGTTAGTCAACGTATAAATGTGGTTTCTTTATCATGTCAGATTCTCGTTAATCATATGAATTAAAACTCCAAATTCATTTAGTGGCAGATAGAATAACAATGAAGAGCAACAATTAAGGCACTCAATAACAAATATTTTACTGAAAAATCGATAAACAATTTGATAAACCAAATTCAAATTTTGATGAATCTGGTTTATCAAATACAGGAGGAGTTTGGAGTTTGGATTTTTTATGGTTCAGAAACCAAAATTGGCCATGCTGCGCCAAGGCAGATGGTAAGAATATTTCCACCCATAAAAGCCAATAAAAGGTAACAGTAGCTTTCTTCCAAGTTAAAAGGTTAAAAAAGGATTTACTCTTGTATGAAGAAAAAATATGAAACATGATAAAACCTTAGAATTACGACAAAGAAATTAGTCTAATATAAAAACTGTTTCAAAAAATTTAAAAAAACAATCATATTCATATAGAATAAATGAAATAAATGGCTCGTAAATATTCGAAAATATTCCTATCTGGGTATTCTCCCACGAGTTCATGCATATGTAACGATAATAGAAAAAGCCCAAACGATGGGAATCAAATTTAGGGCATTCAATTAAGATGTGCAGAACTGAAAGATTGACTCGACAGTCTGAGCACATCCGTGGCCTCTCACCAAACAAAAGATGCTTATGAGTAATGCGCGTGTGACCAATGCGTAATCTGGTTAGTTTGACGTCAGCCAGTTGTACTGACACAACATAGCATAAGCCAATATATGCCTTAATGAAATGAAGTTTGTTTTGGATCTGCTGATCCCAGGATTCCTGCAACACCGAAAATATATGTCGTCGATACATGCGAACAGTGGTGAATCCAGGATTTGGGCCTTGGGAGGGGGGGGAGCTGAGGTTTAAAAAGTTTTGTATCGTCGTGACGAATATCAAATCTTATGGCTTATGTAAACAAAAACACTTTAATTTTACAGACTTTGCTCACCTGACAATAAGAATCATAAAGAACACTACAATACTTTCGATAATTTAACAAAAAACACAACGAAATAACTAGCAAAAACATGTTTTTGACCGTGTCAACGCTGCAAATACGAGTGGAATGACTACAAAAGTGGGGATATTTTCGAGCTTGTCAGAAGCCAGGAAAAAATATTTTCACTTTTTTTAAAGGGAGATTAAGAAAATACAGCTGTAGTGATTTGAAATAAAATAAAGAATTATGGTCTAGCTCTGGGGGGCTGCATCCGATACCCCCGGATTCGCCACTGCATGCTAATAAGATCAATATGAATACTGTTGCAAAAGGTCTCTCTGTGGTATATGGTGTAAACAGTCCAACACGCAGGATAATGGAGAATGAAGGTTTATTTACAAATACGCAGGAAAAGACGTAACACAGGTACAGGAAACAATAGTCCTTGCTCAGATTACCAATGTAAATAGACAACAATTCACAGGTAATGACAGTTCAGCACTTTGATATCTAACAGCACAAACAGTCAGCAAATAACTAGTAAAGACAATAGCAGCTCAGCTCACCAGCTGATTAGTTCACACAGCGGATAGAACTCCGAAGACGTTCGCGCTTCAAAGAGAAGTAACCAGTCGATAAAGACGCTGTTGTGGTCCAAACGCGGTCTTATATACTCTCCCCGTTAGGCCGTGACGTCACATAGAATTTTCATGAAAATACTAGATCTCGGCCCCTAATAGAAATATCGAGAAAAGGGTTGCATTTTCGAGAATAATCTATTTGTCGCCAAGGTCGCCAAATTTGTCGCCAAGTCGCCAAAATGGTCGCCAAGTTTGTCGCCAAGGTCATGCGTGCCACGAGAGTCGCTGAGGTCACTCCATGCTTCACCTTGTAAAACTCTCTTCCCAACCATAAGACCTGCATTGCTGGGAAGCGACTTTCCATGACTGTAACAATACATTGTCGTTCTACGATATGTGAAGCCGCTTTTGCAGACCGTCAGCTGTTTCATTACCAGTTATTCCTACATAAATAGGAATCCAACAAAATGCGATATTAAAATCATTTGTATGAAGTGTTCTTATCGTATCAAAAATATGACTGCAGTTAATGACTCCAATTCTTCACTCTATACCCATTGATAAGTTACGTTTCTCATGTAAAAGGGCAAACTAAGACACACTTCTAGTTTTGTAATCCAAAATTGACAGAAAACTTTTCGCTCAATTTAAAAATTTAAAGTACCTCTTATATTAAATTATCAAATAATGAACAAAATTAAGAAACCATCTGAAATTCTAAAAGGAAAGTATAATTTAATTTAATTATTCCATTGAAAGAAATTAAAATAAGTTCTTTTGTATAAAGTTGTTATCTTTCAAGAACAAGTATACTAGATATATCTCAATTATCAGCTTATACAAGTATGGGAGTAGCAAACTAAAAAAAACTTATCGTACAAATTGTAATTCTGATCCAAGTTTGAAGCTGTTTACATTTTTGCTGAAAAGAAGGAGACGAAAGCACCAGCGAAATTTGCTAGTTCGAAGAAATTCCTTTAGTAGACATAAAAAATAAACTTGATTCTAATATAAAAATGATATAATGGTAAACTGTAGATTGAAAATGATAGAACGTATGTCTTAAATTAATTCATAATACACTTCAACAGTAAAATTTCTAAATGAAATTTAATATCGACATAATTTATTTCTTCGTCCATTCAACAATAATAGAAACGCAAGTAAGAATTATTTTTTGTTCTTTTTCCCAACTTTTAAGATTACTGCTGTGTTATATATACAAGGTGCCCACTTAAATACGGCCCTCTTAACTTCAGAAAGACGACAACTATAGTCATGAAAGTAGTGTCTAGGTATATACGTAACGGCTATAAAAGGTAATAAAACGGTTATGCGCTATGCGATGAGATTACTTACAACACCATCTGGAGGAAAACCCCGGAGTTAACGTTCCTATCTCGAAAACGGTAAAAAAGAGAGGGAAAATGTCAATTACAAAGTTGTAGAGCGCTATCGATTTAGTACCAAAAGATACCTTGTGCACATTAATACAAATAAAGCTTAAAATGCACATTTGTTTGTTCACATTTCCCGAAATTGTGAAGTCACAAGAAGTGGACAAAAGGAAATAATCGTATTTTTCGGACAAAAAATGACCCAGTTGTACTTTTTCCTGTGAAAATAATTCAAACAGCAGTTGTATGGACCTTTGTACCAACATTGCAGGACTTTCGATGAGGTATTACTGTTGCTTGTGCTAGCGCACAAAATATATACTAAATCGAGTGGAAAGTGAAATTCAAACAAGGGTTAAAATCTGTATCGTAGATGACGGAGAACACTTTGAACACCGAAAATAAAGATATTGTGTGATAACTAATTGTTTTTTTCTCTTTTTAACCCGTATTGTGAGTTTCGGAAATCGCGAACAAACGAATGTGAATTTTAAGCGTTCTGTTCTACGTATTAATGTGCACAAAGTATCTTTTTGTACTAAATCGATAATGCTCTATAACTTTGTAATTAATATTTTTCTCTATTTTGTACAGTTCTCGTGATAGTAACGCTAACTCTGAAGTTTGCCGCCAGGTGGCGCTGTAAGTGATCTCAACGCATAGAGCATAGACGTTTTACTATATCTAGGCACTATTTTCATGACTATAGTTATCATCGTTCTGAAGTTAAGAGGGGTGGCCCTTATTTAAGTGGGCACCCATGTATGTCGACAGGAATTCTAGGAAAAAAAACGTCATTTTATTATAAACTTTCTTAATTTTGTTTTAAGCGACGTTGAATTAATTAAGTGACTCGATTTCAATTTTAAATATTTCAAATTTTTGAATAAGAAACACTGTGATTTTAGAGCGGAACATATTTATCAAAATTTATTTTGATAGGAAAAAAACTAGTAATTATCGCCCTATAAATCTTTATTTTTAAAAAGCGTTTATATTTTCGATGATAAACCAAGATTGATTTAAAATTTAATTTTTAAATATGATATGAAATAATTATCTTGAGCATTTTATGTTATCGAAAACAAAAACAATGTATGAAAAATATGAGACCAAATGATAGTTATTTCATTTTTCTCACATTATGTCGATGTTACTAAGAAAGTCATAGTCTGAATAAAATATTAATTCCGAAATAAGCTGAACTCTGGAAATTTAAATCTTTCAATGATTTTGATAGAAGTCGAATAAACATATATAAATACAATGTTTAGGTTATTTAAATTAGAACTAAAAGTTAACTGTACTGTGAAACTCAGCTACATAAATAACCCGATGCAGAAAATGATATTTTTTTTAAATTATGAAATTCTGAAAAGAAAGTTTTTTGCAATTGCGAAATTTATCATTTACTTGAAGTTTTTTTCTTGAGGAATTAGCTATTATTTTCAAATTAGCAAAACCCAAACAACTCGCTTTCTTTTAGCTCGAGGTCTCTAAAACCCTTTTGAGCGTTTAGATAGGGTGCCGGAAGTGTGGTTGCAATAAAAAGGCGATTTAAATTATATACATTTAATTTACATTATTTACACCACTTATTTACATGACGAAAGCTTATGCGAACAACATCGCATCACGCGGATACAATCTGGAATGATAACAATGTTGCCAGATACAAAAGATACATTTTACATTTCAATAATAAATTAGTGGCTTGACGCTAGCGGCGCCACAGCTTTACATTTGCTACGCTTTTTCATACGGCAACCACACACTATTTTCTAAAACAACAAAAAACAAAGTGTGGTGATAATTTCATTGATTTTACCCAGATATGGTAAAATCGGTGGCTTAAAATTACGATTAAATTGACACCTTTACTTCAAAATTATAGAAAGTGTTAGAAATAAAAAAAGTAGCAATAATTGAAATTTTAAAATAATTTGCAACTGAATATAGCTTTTAAGATCGTTCAAAAGTGTAGTCAAAATATTTTCAAGAACAATCACGATCCTAAATAAGATTTTTAACTCAAAAATATTTCATTCATTTTGCCAAGCAAGGATATTTTAAACCTTCCTTTTCATTATCACAGCATAAACAAAATTAATTGAAACATATTAGGAAAGCGTAGAATATTCTGAAATAAATTCATAAAATAAATATTTTAAAATTTAATAAGCATCAAATAGAATTATTGAAGGATTTCGATACTTAGTGGATTGTATTTCCTCAAATAACAATTTTCTACTCAACAATTCAACTGAATTCGATATCGTTGAGATCCAATTGTAGCTGTTATTTTTTTCCAAATTAGAATTTAGATTCCTTGTTGATTTTTTTTCTTCAGAAGCAAAATTTCTTTTATTACTTTCCTTTCTCATTTGAAATCTTTTATTACTTTCTTTTCAAAATTTGCAGTCGTTTCGGTTTCAATGAAAAAAAATACATTCAATATTGATGAAACTGAACTTTCTCATTTCTCCTAATTCTTTAAAGGTAATATTCCTAACCATTCTCCATAAATTTAAGTAGAAAATGTTTTAGGAAAAGATTCCAGGAAGGTTTAATTCCATCCGCTCTTTTTTCCCGCCAAAAAGCTAATGCGATACACAGAATTTTATCTTTTAAATGTTCTTGAGTAAAGTACATTTTAATGAAACTAGAATATTGCAAACGACCTAAAGGGATTTTTTTTATAATTCAACAAAAAAATCTTCTTCAAATACGAAAAGAAATTCTAGAATACTATTTTCAATAAATGATACAGGCTATTTTGTAATATATTCTTTAAGCTTCTTGTGATTTCAGGTAATTAAATAAAATTCAAATATTTGCTCTGTACTTTAAATCACCTGAAAGCAAACTGATATTTTTTTAGATGAAAATGCATTTTTTCTCTTGTTACTGCTAAGAAAAGGAACTAAAATTCGTAAACCATTTAAAGAAATCTCTCTACCACAATAAAGAATTTGGAAGGTGAAACCTTTAATTTGAAAAGAAAAAATCAAATAATACATCAAAGTTAAAGGGTTTATAAAGATTATCTTAATTTAAAAGCGTTAATAATATTGCTAATTAGAATGGGCTGAAACGAACTCGTGGAAAAAGCCTGTAAATTTTTTTTGAAGTTTAAAAAAATCCAGATATTAACCTTTATTTCTGGAGGCAACAATCCTTACAAATATTTTTTTTGCTCAAATCAATACGGCATTTGTGGAGGATTAATAGAAAACCAAAAAGTCCATTTCCTTTCCAAATTAAAATTAATATGAATCTTTTTTTCAGAACATTGTGATTAACTTTTTTTGATGGATTCAATTTTGAGACAAGGCTTGGAAGTTAAAAGAAATAATTTCTAGTGAGTTTGTTTTCCCTGGAAGCATACAAGTTTCTTTCTGATTTTAGTCAATTTGTAGAACTTAAATAATTATTCTTTTATTTGAAATACGTAATGGAACAATAAGAAATTAAATGGATAAAGCAGTGTATTGAATTATGGGGGAAATTTTAGTAGGACACAGTACACATATGAGCTGTAGTTGCATGAAAAAGTCAAGTTGATAAATATTAACACGAACTAATAAATCATAGGATAGGTTTTCAGCCGCTGTTTAATAATTTATATTATTTTTAATTTCTGCTTTATTTTCCAATAAAGGAAGTAAAATTCCTATTATTCATTTTTTTCCGTTACAAGTTTAGTTATACACTTACTTCTGCTTCATTATAGTGTTTCATAAGTTCCTTCGAAAAAAAGCTTTTATTTAACTTTTTCTAATATATAATTTCAATGTTCTTTTACTGGGTTTTTTGAATTGTGAATCTCAATCCGATATAGAGTCATACAGACTGATTCTAACTCGCTCTACAGGTTCTTTTTATTAAACTTCTTTTAATTATCATTAAAATGGCAGCAATACTTCAAAATTATATGCAATGTTTGAAATACAATACAGGCAACAATTGGAATGTTGGAATAATTAGAATGAAATATAGTAAAGAAGATCATTCAATAGAGAAGTCAAAAAGTTATCAAGAATAACTCCGATTGTGGAAAAGACTTTTTAACCGTCATTTCCGGCTAGCTCACAGGAAGTGAAAAGTAGGGTTTAAATAAAAATGGGCCATAGTTGAATGAAATTAAATTTATTGTTCACACATCTACCACATAGAATTATTCTGGATTAACTAAGATTACATTACTTTATACAACTCGCTAAGCATGGCGAGATTTGTCCGTCCCGGTGAGAGGGAAAAGCCATCGTCCTCGCACGAACAGTCAAGTGGTCATCAAACAGTCATCTGTCTATACTTGCTTCTGATTGCGAAAAGTCCTCGCAGCGCCATCCACCGGCAGGAGGGCGAGACAAAGTGATTGTCACAACTTTAAATTCGAAAACATTTTGTATAAGGATATTTTACGTCTTCTTTACTTTATCACAACATAAATAAGATTAATTTAAATATCCTTAATTTCTGAAATAAATTCATACGAATTCCTCACGAATTTATGAAATAAATTAATATGATTTTCATTCCTAGAGTCGAGTCAAAAAAACTTCAGACAAAAGTGAAGCTCCTGAAAATTCAAAAACCCTGTTTTGAAATACCTAGTCGAAATCGCACATATTACAAAACAGAAAATACGGCTTTTTAAGCTTTTTCCACTCATTATTTGATTTCAGGTGGAAATAAATTTTGTCATCCACAAAATTAGAAAAGAATCAAGAAAATAAAACATTGATTAATGGTAAATAACACAAAATCAAGTTAAATAGTAATTCAGCAAATATAATTGAAATGTTTTAAGTGAAGATGATTTTCTTCACAATTTTCTTTCCTTGCTCAAAATTGCGAAGCCCTTCCCGAAATCACCAACGTGTAGCTTCAAAGGAAGACATAAACCTAACTAAATCAATTTACATGACATTTGTATATGGTTATAGAATAATAGGAACAATGTTGTTCTGAAAATTTCCCCCACCTTAGTTAACGTGGGGTTTGTGTAGCCTGTTAAATACATTATTGGTGTGTAGTAAATCTTCAAAGCAAACATAAATCCTCAAACTGTTATAGAATAATTATAGAAACGATATCTGCAAATTTACATTATTTTGCAAATATAAATAATTTATCTAATTTGTTATGTGAGAATCAGTGATTTTGTTCCTGCGTAATTTAAATTAAGAAAAAAATAAAATATAATAAAAACTTATTTTTTAATAAAATAAAATATATAAAATTGTTCTATTGAATAGATTAACAAACTCAGCGTGAAGTGCAAATAATCTGGGAATTCAACTTTTCTATGTATTTAAACATGTTTATCATTGCTTACTGAATGAAATTTTAAAAAATCTTTCCATTGCACTATCACTATCTTTAAGTGTAAATTTTATTATTTGTTTACGAAGTGTGTGATAAAATAAAAAAACACTTTAACTATGCAAAAAATACCATATCTTAAAATGTTTTAATATTTATTCCAGATATGTTATTTTTCTGCCTGCAATGTTTGCAATGGTTAACTTCGTATAGAACGTTTTTTTATAATGTATATTTTTATATTTATGATACATAATTTTATAATATTTTTCTAAAATAAAAAGATAATTATAATCTTTCCAATGCATTATCACTGTTGTTAAGAGTAAATTTTATTATTTGTTTATGAAGTGTAAGATAAAATTTTAAAATAATGAACGTTGTAAGGAAAAAATTAGCTCTTAAATTATTTAAATATTTATTCAAGTTATACTATTTACTATTATTATTAGCTTTGTATATACCGTTTTACTTCTAAAATTTTTTATAATATTTTCATTTCTAATACTTATGTAAAAGCTAATTGAAAATTTAATTGTAATTTAAACTTAGTTTATTTAACACGAAAACGCAATAATTAAATTAGAATATTTATACAATTATTCAATTATTTATATATGAATGATCTTTATTTATATGTCATCTATAATTCTCTATTTTATTTAAACATCTCTCTGAAAGTAACATCATCTGTTGTCTTGGAAACAATTTAAAAATTATAAACATTTTTAAAAACAATAATTTTACTTTTCGTACTGGGCAGCTTTCTCGAAATCTTTATTGCTGCTGAGACCAAACATGGCAATCTCACCAAGACTTTATCTTTTGTAAAATGTTTCACCTTTCCGCAAGATTTTGGGTGTAGTTAGCATACTCCGTTCTGCTAACAGCTATAAAAAATACCCTGATAAAGCTAAGCCTCTTGAAACACCTTACCCTCAAAAGTCATCTAAAAAGTGCTTTAAAGGTGTGCCTAGTTTGAAGGTGATTATTTCTCTAGTGCCTTTAAAAAGATTACTCACTCTTTATTCTTTTATTTTTTTAATACGGTTTAAGTACGTTCTGAAACGACAGTTACATTTTCGAAAGAGAAATACCGTTTTACTGTTTATAACAAGCGTAAAAATGGAGAAAAAGTAGGTAGGTCCGCTTTAGATAGTAGTTGGCTGCGTTCGGCGTAATTTTATTCTCTTTGCTTTTCTTCTATTATGTTGTGTCTAGGTGTGCAACATGATAATATGAAGTGGGATCGGTCTTTCGGTGGAAAAATTGAATTAAATGTTGTTGTAGAGCGAGTGATAAAATCTGTAGAATATTAATCAAAACGTGAAGACCATTAAGCATGAAAGGCTTAACTTATTCGCTTCTGAGAATCAATTTAAGAACAGATATGATAATAAAACTGGGTTTTTTTTTAAAAAATGTTTAATATTCAGTAAAAATATCTGGAATTTAAATATTGAAAATAATATATGAATAGAATAGGAAATAAATTATAATAATGGATTGAAAATGGAAAATAAAAGAATATTTGGAAGCTTCGGAAAGAAGTTCCTTTAAATACTTAAGTTTTCTAAAGATTTGTTATTTATGCTGCGTCTTACTTGTCATTGTATCTGTCATACTGCATACAACTTTTAATGCTGTTATTCTTGCAAATATGTTACTGTGGTTTTGTGAATTTTTATTCCATTAAACTTTTGTTGTTCACCTTATCAGTTAGATGTTTTCTTTTACTTTATTCACTGGCAAACAGCCCCCTGTAGCGATCGCCCTTTGCACTTTCGACCCCATGTTCTGTCGTAAAAATGAATTGTCTTTATATGCCGGGCTTACCCTTAAAGTTTGTCTAAGGACTTTTGAATCACCCTCTATATATATTAGAAATAATACAGAATAAATTAATAGAAATATAAAATAAATATCTATCTATTTCTATTGATTTTTATTTACCTGTTTTGGCAACAACATTCATTCCATTAAAGACTATATAATTTGCTTTTGTATTACAGTAAAGCCTCGGTTATCCGAGTTAATGTGGACCAAGTTCACCTCGGATAAGCGAAAAACTCGGTTAAACGGTATTTACATAAATGGTCTCTAATTAAAGAGATCAAATATAAATTTACACACAATTTATTAATTTTTATGGTACTTGCAGTTCCCATGATGTACACTTCCAATGCTTGTAGTATAGAAACAGGGAATTAAATTGTTCATTTGAAAAAGTCCTTGATATTTTTTTGTTTGTGGGATGATAAACCTTCCTTTTCTGCAATGTTACTCCATTTTGTTAGTGTCATCAGAATTGTAGGTGTAGCCTCTTCTTGCTGCTCAATGTATTCGATAGTTTTCTCAATCGAACTTAGACTTTCAGAATGCGTAATTTTCTTCTGGTTAACATAGTTTTCATCATCACTGCTCTCTTGTTCGCGATTTTCAACCATATCTGCAATCTTGTCATCTGTAATTTCCTGCTGTTCATCTGCGTTCATCCACTCAGCAATATCTTTTTCAGTAATGGTTTCAGAAACAGGAAGTGTTTGTGCCAGGCTCAACAAAGATTTGTCATCAAATGCTTCATTTTCATCATTTAGCTGCTCCTGATGGCAAAATTTTCCGCCACAATTTTAGTATAGCCGCTGATTCAATTTCTTCCCATGCTTCGGTGACTCGGTTAAAGCGAAACTCGGTTAAGCGGACTCGGATAATCACGACTCTACTGTATAACAAATGATTAATTATTTTTTTAACTATCTACTTTTGGCAACATCATTCTGGAAACGATAATTTATTTTATTCATGATCAATAAATAACGAATAGCTTCATTATTAGTTTTATTATTCTGAGCATTATAGTGAGTTCGTTAGTGATTTCGATGTTTGGAGAATATTAATAAGAAATTAAATTTTTGAACTTCGTTTTCTCTTTTTTATAGTATCGTCTGGAAAAATATTCTGATATTCATATTCTATTGCTTAATCGTCTGCTTATCCCAATAATTATCATTCCATTCTTCGGTTTAAAAATACAGTTTGCAAGCTCCCTAACGGTTCTAGAAGTGAATTATGTACACACAGTAGCGGCTTTCTCTAGAGGCGATTGCCTCGTACCTCGAAACACTGGGGTGAGGGAGTGGGCCTTTAAGTGTACACATTACCCAAAAAATGGCCAAAATATCAATTTTTATTTTATTGGCTTATTTTTCTGATCTTATCTTTTTATTTATTGTATCAAAATTTCAAATCTGTGCCTTTAATATTATAGAATTAATTTATTTTTTATTTACGATGACAAATGATAAACATGCGCAAACGACAACTTTAACTGGCTTTTTTCTCCATGTTGGACTTTTCTTCACTTTCATGTTTTCAAAATGCTAAGGTTTTTTTTTCTTTTTTCAGATAGAGCTTTCAATTTTTTTATACTTGTTTCTCGTTATGCATATGATAAAACTGTGCATGCAATAAGCATTCAGTTTCTTAGTTTTTTATGTACAAGATATAAAGAAAGGTAATGCTAAATTTCCCTCATTTTTCACCACATGAAAGAATAAAAAAAAATCTATATTTCAGTGAATATTAGATGCACATTAAAATCCATGTATAATTTTGTGTAATATATTTCAGTAAATCTGCAAATAAAATTTGAAGTAAAAATATTCATATTTGAAAAAGTAGTAGGGAATTTTAAGAAACGAATTTTTCTTTAAAAAATTAAATTTCATCTTAACAAGCAGATCAAAATAATTTTTTTCTCTTTAAGGTGACTTTAAATGATTGTTAAGTTTTAATAGTATGAAAACTTTTTCAATAATACTTGAAATAAAAAAATTGTTCAGAAGGTAAATGCGTCCCCTTAAAATCCATTAGACTTACATCGCAAAGCTAAAGCGACGGCGAATTTACAACAATGAAAATGGGGAGGGTCTCAAACCAATGATGGCCTGCGGCCACACATTGTCAAAATCCGTCACTATACACATATAATTTAAAATTTAAATATTATGCTGCAGCTGGTTACCACACGTACCATGGGAAAGAGCCATGGATCAATACAAACATCTCTGCAGAATCGCAGGTAAAACTTGGTGTATCAACAAGAACATCAGAAGGCTATTGTATAAAACAGTTATAGAAGGAATATTATGCCGTGGAGCAGCTGCCTGGGGACAAAATATGGCAACCCGACTCCAAAAAAAAGCTGGACTCCATTCAAAGTCTGTTTTTTCTTTATATTACTGGTGCATGCAGGACAACCCCAAACCGCTACTCTCTAAGTGGTCACCGGTCTTCAACCCCTCCACCTACAAATCCAACAATAAGCAACTTATGCCCGAGTTGCTCGAGCAAGATCTTCATCTGACTTTTTCACCGTTATATTCAGCCCAACAGATACAAAAATTATTCATATTCATCCCAATAATTTTCTTCTCCACAATCAAATTTCATTTGCTGAAAATCACAGAGACTCAGGAGCCAAGGCTATATATACTGATGGATCCAAAACGGACGAAGGCACTGGTAGCGCATACTGCATTCCCTAAAACTATGGAATAATAGCCTCATGGCAAGGAAAACTTGATCACAGCAATTCGGTTTTCCAAACTGAAATCCTTGCAATTTAAATGGCAATTGAAGCAGCTTCTTCCCTTCATATACCAATCTAAATTTGGACAGACAGTTTGTCAAGTTTGATGGCCATACATAATCCTTAATCCCACCATAGTATGGTCCATTAACACATTCACCTGAGATGGCTTAAAGCCCACGTCAGTTATTTAGGCAATGAATGCGCAGACCAATTAGCCAAAGAATACATCACAAAAGGCGACCCTTTCTTTCTATCTAAGCCACTTTCCTACCTGAAATATGAGATTAGGTCAGATGCTTTAAGCATCAGGCAAGACAACTGCGATAACGGAGAAACTGTCCGCAGTACACAAGATATAGTGCCTAGGGTCTCAAACAAACCAGTAGGATGGAATAGAGAAGAGCTAATGTTCGTTACAGGACACGAGCCCTTCCCTTCATACCTTCATCGCTTCAATCTTCGAACACATGACAACTGCTCGTGCGGAGAAAAAGGAGATCCAATGTACCATGCCACAAAATGTCGGTTTACCCTCTTCTGTCATTTCCAAACTCCTACAGTGTCACTTAAATTACAGTGGTTGAAAAACATTCTCACGAATAACTTATCAAGAACCCGACTTCGACTCCTAATGCGTTTCATATGTGATGAGAACATTCTCATTGTAGAGGATAATAATTGAGCTCTCCGCCCAGACTGACACACACTTCCGGCTACTTATGACTTCTTTTTTACTCTATGTATTTCTATTTTTTTCCCATTTTGTTTTGTTTTCTACGTTGTTCTGTCCAATGTATGTTTCTTTTTCATTATTATTTGTTTTTGTACCTGTAATTTGCTTTTGCCCTTTTTTAAAAAATAAAATTCACCTCCATCCATCCAAATCGGAAAGGAGCCAAATAGCTCTAAACACGGGGATGCAGGTGGTGTAATGCAATGTAAAATGCAATGCTTCTTTTAAAGACGATTATACTCCAATGCTTCTTAAAATATCATATTCTGTTCAAAAGGGTTTAAGTATGTTTTGAAAAGTAGTGTTTATACCTTGCATAAAAATAGATAAATGCTGATAGATTCGAAAGGTAGTAGAGCACAATTTTATTCTCTTTTTGACTTTCTCCTGTTACTTTCTGTGCAAATTCTATATATTGACATGAAGTGGGATAGGTCTTCCGCTAAAAATGATTTAAATGTAAGCTTTATACAAGTGATAAAATCAATGAAATACTAAGCAAAATGTGAAGACCACAAGCGGAAAGGAGACGAGTGTAAGTAACCAATTTATGGATTCTATCGTCACCTTCTTAAAAAGATTTCAGAAATTTAAATAAAAATCGTTGAATAAGGTGTTACAAGGTGATCACAAATTTATTAACCAAACATGGAAGTACACATCATTATAAGATAGTGAAACGCACTCGCTTTTTCACAAATGTTCAATGTGATTGTCCTTCCTCAGCCATATGTCTGTGAGCGATATTCAAGTGCGTCGATCAAACAAGTGTAGTGCTATAGTGTCTCTTGAAGGGCAAACTTTTGTGGCATTCCCGACGGAAATTTCGTTGCACGCAATGCAGAATGCACGAATTGCATGAACCTACAGACAGCATTTCTCTTTTCTGTGTGTTATACGTCTCCAGAGTTAAGAGAACACAGAAAGACTTATGAACAACCGCGAACTACATCTCAATTGCATGTGGGCTTAAAAGACTTCTATACACGAAAGAAACTATTCATCTGCCATTGAACTGGTACCTTGCAATTAATATTTCGCAAATTATTTAGGTATGAAGTCGCAGCAATAATATATCCCACTTCATGAAATAAGCCCGAAAAATAGAATGATTTATTATTAATTATCTATTTGTGGTAATACCGATTTATTTACGATTAGTTTTTTTTGTTGGGAAAGAGAGAGAGAGAGAATGGTAGCTATGCTTTTACGTCGATAAAAATCTCTATCTTGAAAAGAATAAGCGAAATTGTGCGGCTCCCATATGTCTCCTACTCGGTCTCATAAGGAAAAACGTACCTTTCAATTCAATAAATGATGCTTTGAAGTTTCTTCTTTTCTGTACCGACTCTGATTCACGAAACCGACCCTCTCGTTCGATAATCCGATTTTCTTCAATTCGAATTTCTAAACCTGGGCATACATAGGTTGAGCGAAACTGATGAAACCATTCATTTTCAGTATCACTGCAATGGATTTCCGGCAAAAGGAGCTGGAAAGATTTTTTTCGCAAGTAATAATCAATTTTAGAAAAAAGAAATATCTGGGTTATTGCTTGTCTAATAACTTATTTATTTGTTCTCATGCTTTTTTTAGAGCGATATATTTAAGCAGAGGCTGGACATATGAAATATATTAATTTTTCTTGTAACGTTTCTCAGAAGAACATTATATCCTGTACACTAGGGTGGGCCGAAAAAACACTTTTTTCGAAATCGCTATTCTAATAGTGCGGAAAGGGTTCTCTCTGGGTTCAATAAACACGGTGTAAAATATTTTTTTGATTGGGCAATATCTTCTGCCCCCGCATCGCACTTGGATTTTGGAAATTTGGGTGAAAATTGGTAATTTTTACTCGGAGTAGGAAATGTAATTATTTTTCAATATTGCTATTCTAATAGTGTGGAAGAGGCGCCCACTGGTCTTAATAAGGAAAGTGTAAAATATTTTTTCGATCGAATAATAACTTCTGTTCCCGCATCGCAATTGAAATTTTGGAATTTTTGAAGAAAAGTGCACTTTTTTTGTCTTTTCATACAGGAAGTGAAAGAAGAGGGGGGGGGAAGGTTCACATTCCTCTGCACTTGTTCGCAGTGTTCTGGGAATTTCATTTTCCGAATTGTCGTGTCTTGTGGTGCTACTGAGTCATTTGGTGGGTTTATCTGTGTGCGCGCGCCTGGGAAAAGACCTCTTTGTGCCTTTTGCTACAAGTTCGCGCTAAGAAATTGGAATTGTGTGTGAGTTTTTAAATTAGGCTCTTCGTTCTTTTGGTTCGATTGATTTGTTAATAGACATGACATCAAAAATCAGTAAGCGGAACAAATTTAAATGTCCAATATTTGGAAGACCCGAAGATGTTTCTCAAATAAATCTTCCTACAAACGAATATATGCTACGTTGCTGCTTCTTTGAGGGGTTAAATCTGGCACCCAAAACTGGTAACAAAGAACCGACTTTCTCGAGAATTGCGGTAAATATTGCAACTAAAATTGAGTCTGTATGAGCAAAAGCAAGCACTGCCATTCCCACTGTGACCCATTCTCGAGTACTGCAACTGATCCATACCTACCATGGATAATATACCAATTTGAAGAAGTCTTACAAAAGAGATAATACAAGTTAGGCTTTCCAAACAAAGATCAGAGAATTTCGACAAGAAGCATGAACAAAATTATTTGGCATTGCGGACGGCAAATGTATTACTTTTGAAGATTGCACATGCGAACGTACTAAAAAATTACCTCGAAATGAGCATAATTTCCTAAAAATCAACGGACAACGAGACTTCTTTACATCGGCTCGCTTGACATTAATGAAACAAAACGACTTCAGAATATTGCTGAAAATGCTGATAGACAGGCTCACAATTTATATTTAAATCATACACAAACAACGCCTAACGCAGGTGTATGTAGATTATGAAGAGGAAGAAACGGATTGTTCTTCAGATATATCTGAGGTAGATTTAAATCTGGACACTTACAAACCATCGACATCGAACCGTTTAATCTCATTTACTGATACTAAGTACAAACAATTAACTCCGTTTGTATCTAAATCATCACAAATGCGACTTGGCCTCCCTTCAAATGCTGTGGTTGGCGACAGGTTTGGCGTCTCGGACAGGGCTGTGGCTGCAATTGCTTCAAGTGTTCTTCACCATGTCGGTCTCATAACTAGCAACAACTCAGATTTGGTGGTTGACAATAACAAGCTGCGAAGGGAAAAGGCTTAAAGTTTCAAGCTTTAAGTAAAGCTCATGTATTATCGTTGAAGGGGCTGTATTTCTATGGTCGTAAAGATTCTACATTGATAGAGGAGAGAGTAGATACTAAAAGATCACGAGAAAAACAAAAGATCGATATTTATCTCTTATTGAAGAACCGGGTTTACGTTACGTTACTCATTTGAGCTCATCATTTGGCACCGTAAAACAGATTTCCAAGACTATTATCGAATATTTTGAATGGATCACACGAGGTCTTTCTCAGCTTCTCGCAATCGGCTATGACGGCACATGTGTAATTCGGTTCAATTATTATTACTTCTCTACCAATCCTCCGCGATATATCCATTGCCGTATTTAGTTCCATAGTGCGTGATAAGAAAAATCCAGAGTGGGACTTGTTCACTTCCCATGTCACACACAGACAGTGGAACGGTGTGCCAAGTTAGTGACAGACGCATCCGCAAAGGTTTATGGGTTTCAAAATAGAGACGGGTTCATTAGATCCACATTATTTTCCCGATCAATTATGCCTGAATTCGATCATAAGGCTGATTTCAAGCCTCTTCCTGCTGATTAAGTGTAAGTAAACTTTTGGTATTGGCATGTCATAACATTCTATGGTTATTCTTAACAAATATTATATTAATATATTGTGACTCAGCGATTATTTAATGATTTCCAGGCAATATAATCAATTGTACAATACAGCAATAAACAGTGTTTGCACTCATCTATTTTTCATGTTCGATTTATTTCTATAACACATAAAAAAGTGCACTTTTCTTCAAAAATTGCAAATTTTCAATTACGATGCGAGAACAGAAGTTATATTCGATCGAAAAAATATTTTACACCTTTCTTATTAAACTCAGTAGGCACCTCTTCCGCACTATTAGAATAGCAATATTGAAAAATACATATATTTCCTACGCAGAGTAAAAATTGCCACTTTTTACTCAAATTTCCAAAATCCAAGTGCGATGCGGGGGCAGAACATATTATCCAATCAGAAAAATATATTACACCCTTTTTATTGGACCCAGAGAGAACCCTTTCCGCACTATTACAATAGCGATTTCGAAAAAAAGTGTTTTTCGGCCCACCCTACTGTACACTGATCATATAAATCGATATGTCTGTACATAATGAAATATATCTGTACTATGATCATAATATATCAATATAAACACCAAAATATCCATGTATGCCTATCAAGTAAGGATACACAACTTGTATCAATTTTATCTTTCATAAAAATGATTAGAACATGAGAATTCAATAACCCAAATAAGTTTACTTAACCTCACTTAACCTTAATAATCAATAAATTAATCATAAAATATTCATTATTGTGTGACATCGTAAGGAAACATATGAAAGAGAAATCTAAAAAATGTACAGCCCAAAACTCAATGTAAATAAAAAATAACCCATATCTGAAATGTAAAAAAATCTCACACTCCCAAATATTAAAGCAATAAAAAGGAAAATGCCAATCCAAAATTTGGTGTGTGCATGCGTGTGTGAGTGACTAAATGAGTGAGTGTGTGTATGAGCGTAAATATTTTATCAGATAAAGCTGGAAATGTTAGGCATGATATCATTATTAAATATGAAAGGTCCAGGGAAAAAATTATGAGGGTCCAATTTTCTAAATTTTACAAGAAATAAAAAACAAAATTTCCAGTATTCTGGACTCGTATCTATGAATATAACCCTCATTTGTTTTTATTTTATTTAAGTATTGAGGAAATACAACAAATCACTACGTGTCAAAAATTGACTTAAAAACCACCAGTAGCATATTTATATAATAAAAATATTTTGAACTGATTCAATCATCATAATATCTTGAAATGTCAGACACAAAAGTAGAAAAATTACCACGAAAAATTGTTCGGCTTATTCCTCTAGCTCTACTACTTCGTCAACAAAATTATCCTCCCCCGTTCTCACCAAATTCAGTACTCAGCAAATTTTCGCAGAATAACCTTGCATCAAATTGATAATTTTTCTGTCGTATAGAGTCTTCAGTGGTTGCTTCGTCGGTTGTCCTGCCCTTTTCTTTTTTCCCCTTTCGAGATTTGCCATTCTACCTTACAAAAAATGCAGCCTTCAAAAAAAGTACCACCTCATCTGTCTTCCCACTGAGCGAGCGTCGCCTCATCATTTTCCCCAGTTGTCCAAGACTTTAAACGCGTAATTCCGATGGAATCTTATCGTCCTCCCCGTTCTCCCGTAGATATCATTAAACTACATTCATCGAGCTAACAAATGGCAAAGTAATCTCAAAATCAGAAAGAAATGGTTACGCATCTTTTTACCTCTGGGACCTTCATGGCCATGTTCTTATCAGTTTCATTGGGGCGGCCGTGGCCTAGTGGTAAGGTTTCGACTCCGGAGGCGGAGGGCTCTAGGCTGGAAACCCGATCTAGAATCCTCTCCACTAAAGATCCGCCGTATATATCGATCTGTTACACGCTAAATCATAAGCACGGGGCGAAAAGTCCTCTCCTGGTGTGGTACGAAAATTTGGAGAGGGGGTGCCAGCTCAGGCGTCATGTGACCACTGTTCAAAATTACGAGGTCCGACCAAAATAGCCCTCGTGTCGCTTCAAAACGGGACATTAATATAACTAAACTAAAACCTTATTATTTTCTTTATGCACATAAATAATAAGTAAAGATTTACCGAAGTGATATAATTTATAAAATATGTTTTATTGTCAACCTAAAATGTATATATTATACCATAAGAAATTTTCCCATAAAATCGTTAGTATATCCGTTCATGATATTCATTTTATCAGTTTGAAAACATTTATCTTTTTAAAGTGAGCGTCGAAAAATGGAGAATTTAATGAGCCTCTTAAACAGTCACGGTTCATTTCATCTACGCCTGTAATAATACCGCGGCCTCTGATTAAAATGAAATTATGCATTCCCTCTTCGAAACACAATAGAGTGAGATCCTGCCGCCATGTGTCCAGTAACGAGAAATAGGAGATTTTCATTACTCGCAGGAAAATTGTCTCGAATTCCACGGTGCAAATTATTCGCTAGTAATTGGAAACACATCGATTTAATGATGTTCTTCGACAAGGTGTGCTTCTTCGTTAGAAAACACATTTTTCGCTATTTAGTTGAGTACCAATTAAAAGAACTAAATTGCTTCCGATTCCCTTAAATGTGCCTCATTTGTGCATTTTATTCGACTGAATATTATGAAATATGAAACCATCATTTAATTATTGTGGAATGTGGAGTATTTTTGCAAATTATTTAAATAGTATAAAAATAGAATTTTCTTCAGGTAACTTACAAAGAGAATCTTTTTTCTGTCCATTCTTCCTTGTTTATCAGAATTTTACCGTAAGTTTTATCTAAATTTCTTAGCGAGTGTGTATTTCCCCTAAAGGAAATTACTTTGATAGTAAATGTATATTTTGTGGTATTAGTTAAATCCAGTTTATTCTTATTTTTACTTCCTTCTATAATGGAGGGTGGGAAAAGAAGGCTTTTATTCAAATAACATGAGAGAATGGCATAAAAAATTTGTTGTTTTGAAAATTTTTGATGAACGATCACGCCTGTCGTAAGCATTACATTATCTCCCCTGTTACAAAAGAAAAACATGCTGTTTGTTCGCACAAAATTATAGCGGAAATACATTCTGTATTTCTTGTCGGAGACTAGGGAACCTTTTGCAATCTCCTAGCATCTTTATTACCTTCGTTTCTGTAATATTATAACTTGGAAGATCTATTACCACAATTACTTTTTGTGCGTGTGGTCGTGGTTTCTTTCGAATACGAATAGTGTATTACACACTATTTCTACATGTATACGAATTTTTGATCATTTCGACTGTATCTGTCATCTTCGATAATAAAGAACAGTACATGCGCAGTAAATTCAGACGCATATGGAAGAGCATGCATATTAATATATTAAATAAATACATTAAATTAATTAATTTTAAAGTATACGTCTAGAGACGTCTTTATTTCAACTATAAAACCAAAAATGTTTAAAATCCTCGATGAAAAATTATACTATAGAATTTTATAATATTGCTTTAAGCAGTATTCCACATGTATTCATACATATATTTTTTTTTCTCTTTGAGTGAAAATTGTTGCACATATTAATTAGTGAAAATTACTGCACATATGACCCGGGAAAATTTATCAAATTTTCAGCACTTTTTTATTATATAGTTATTCAGCTCTCTCATCAGAGGTCAAATGACAAATAATTCTTAATAAAATATCGTAGGCAATAAAAATAAAATGCAAAGCAGTAAACATGCAAAAATCGCGTAGAAAACAATTACTTAATCAAAATTAATTATTTTCAACTATTCACAAAAGTTACACTAGAGCATCTATAAAGATCTAATTTCTTCAAACTTGACGGAACCTAGCACGGTAAATCCACTTGAAACGCAAGAATCTAAGATAATCTAAAAAGGATCACTGAGCCCCGTGATGAGGGCATTATTATTATTATTATTATTATTAATTAACCAGGAAGGAACCAACCAGATAACCATAAATGGAGCTACCTCCCGACTTGCCTTAGTGTTCGGAGTCAATTGAAGAACGGCCGCCGTGACAGCTTTGGTACTAAGGTAGGAATCCTGACGGCCATGGCCCAACCTCACCCGAGGAAGGTACGTTCCGTCATCGGAAGGGGACAATTCAACACAGACCATTATTGTATCCACGTCCAGGAGCGAGAACCCTCTTACTTATCTGGCGCCTTCTCATCCACCTACTCGTGGTTCCCCGGGTGGGATGAACCAACCAGATATATTTACGGTTGTCACGAGGGTAATAATACAATCGTACAGGAAAGACCACATCGCTGCAAATAATAATACTGATACTGTGACCTACGCAAGATAGCTTCCTTTACAAGTAGGCCATGCTTCTAATGGGAGTTATGGGACCAAAACAGAGTAATTTGGCAGCAGGCCACTTAACACTTAAGTGAATTTATTAAAATATATAAAAAATATTTTATATTTTAAGTAACGTTTTAAAATTATTTATTTAGTTGATAAAAAATGCATTTTAATTTAAAGTATGAGAAATGAATCTTTATTTAACTGATATGCACATTTATATAACATTAAAAAATCAATACATCGAAAATCCATGCCCTAAGCATATTTTTATTTTGAACATATTTAAAATTACAATTAAATATTTTTTATTCAAAATTAAAATAAAGTCAGCATAGTCAATTTTTAGATGCTCTTGGATAAATGACACCCCTGGTATACAACCCAGATAAGACGGTTTTTTCGAACAGCGGACTATTTATAGAATTGTGTGGGAGAAATTCTAACCCATGAACACATTACTAGAACATGTATAACAAGGCTAGAAAAGTCTACATTTTCTTTTTAATCTCCCATGAAGCTTTCTTACTCGAAATTCATACTGTTTTTCAATGTATTCAAATAATTAAAAATCATATTATTTGATTCCTAAGCATCAAATTATTTATTAGAATCTTTTGAAATAAAGTATTAAATTTTATAAACAAGCTAAATGAAAAAAATAAGTAGAAGAAAAATGCTTTGTAAAGAGGATTCTTTCTCTTCGAAGATTCTTTTATATTCGTAAGGAAAGTTCTTAATATGTTTTCCCAAAATTAAAGTAATTTATTGTTACTTTAGCTTATTTTATTACTTTGAAATCTAATTTAGCTTCATATTTTTTTCATTTTCACTTCATTCAACTACGATTGTTATAATCCGAACCGAAAGTAATAAATTCATGTAAATACAAGTTTCTGTTTAGTTTGCTACCCTTTTGCCCAACAAAGGAAATATTCTAAATTAATAAAATAGAATCTTAATGAAATAAATTTGAAATTGTTTCAGTTGTTTTTATCCGGATTTTTTTCATATAAATCTTTATTCAGTTTTCAGTGAGAACAAGCTTAAGAATTCGGAAATTAATTATAAAGAAGAATATCTCCAGCAATATCCATCTGTTACCAGATACACTAAAGAATGTTTTGCTTAATGATAAATATCTTAAAAGGATACAGTTTGCAATAAGAAACCAACCTCAAAGTACACATTTTGAGATAAGATCTTTGAGCAACGAATTAATAGAAAAAAATTTTCATATTGTAATTTCCCAAATTAATGATGACATTTTAACTCCAGGTTGCTTAGTTTTTACGCCAAACTTTCATCAGCATAGAACGAAGAATTTTCTCAGATACCTTTCTGTAGGAAGCTCGAAATCTAAATGGTGTCCGAGAATTGTGGGACACATTTCAAAAATTAATTTAAAAAACCTAATAATGTTACAACTGTGGTTTTTAAAATGAGAGAGCAAATAAAAGTTTTGTTTTTCAGATAGGTAACGCGGCGTTAAGGAGTTCTAAATTTCCTGCAGCGAGAGAATTCCGTGCGCAATGGCTACCGATCGGCAGAAGCCAATACGCGTTTACTGGTTTCCTTTTTTAGTTTTTCTTGAATATCTCAAAAAATATACAGTTTTTACACTACGTTTGAATTAACAAATTAAAGAGCGTAAAATTCCTTACAAATACATGCTTTTATTTTTCTTTTAGATTTTAAATTTTCGCAGATAGTGGCTCTTAAAATTGGGAGATTTTCAATAATTTACGGCCACCTAGACCATCGCAACGGTGCATTTCCTATCTGAAAAAAAAACTTTTTGAAATGCGCTCTCACTTTAAAAAAAACTATAGTTGTAACATTATTAGTTTTTTTATTAATTTTTGAAATGTGTCCAACAATTCTTGGACACCCTGCAGGATATGGTGGTTGTATTCTAACTGCATAACTCATTCAAGTAATTTAAATAAAAGAAATAGTAATTTGCATTTTCGCTTCAGAATAACGTGAAACTAAGTTTTCTCGGAAAGTTAGGAAAGAAATTGAAGGTAAAGTAGGCGAAATATTACCTTTTTCATATCTACAACACCAAAAAGTTATTTCAATTTTCTCAAAAGCATAGAAGCATTAGGTATTAAACATTTTTACATGCTTCAGATATACGTAATACGGTTATCATATAAATCTGCTTTATTAATGTTTATGTGCCGAAAGTAATTATTTCGCGGGAAACTTTTTCCTGATAATCCTTCTTAAGTTCGTGCAGTGTAAACTCTTACTTTTTATGCTCGAATTAATTTCGTTTAGAAATTCTAAGCTTTCGGAGGTTGCTAGATAAATGTGCCTTACATAATAATCCCATATCTTTTGAGATTGCAAAATAAAAGGAATTCTTGCTCTAAAATACTCCAAGAAAAGCAGGAAAGAAAACTGCGAAGTCTGTACATTTTCTTCTCATATAAAAGGGAAATGAATTCATTATGATAAGAATTATATAGTGAATCCACGCTTATTACATATTTCAGATGCAAAAGTTATTGCAAATTTATTTTGGCTGAGAGTTTTTTTCAAAACTTAAAAGCATTTTCAGCTTCTCTTATTTTAAAATATATCTCTTATTCAAGATATATTTGGGAAAACTTCAAGGAGCAACAAATTTAAAACATTTTTAAAGAGTTTCTCACCTGGTCCATAAAATCATACTGAAAGTCGTGAGTAAAAATCTATTTCTTTTCCGTGTACATATTTTAATTATTTTTGTGCCCCAATGTTTTTACATTTGTGAGGATCCATCTTCAAAGCAAGCAGTGAAGTGCAAACATATGAAAAAAACTAATGATAGCAACTAAAATGAAATAAAAGAGATGCATTATATTAATTCAAAAATAATAATATATGAACAATAAATGTATACATTTATCTATATAGATTAAAAGATGAATCGAACTTTATACAATGAATTTGCATTCATATGAAGTAGAACATTACAGTAATAAGTGCTACATTATAGTAATATGACAATGCACTATCATCTGAGACTGGTTGCCATGCCACTAGCGGTGAATTTTTGAATTTAGGGATTAATATTGAAAACTATGACAGAGTAAAAACATTAATTTGTAAAAGTCTTGAATGCCACGGTTTAATATAAAATGACTCTCTAGATACATCGATAACTTAACTAACTGAGAAGCCTAATATTGCTACCAAAGGCGAACATATCTAGCACGCATTACTATAATTACTGATATGAAGTAACTCAAAACGATTATTTTGTGTTCTTATTCTTCAATATATCCTGTTGACGTACAAATTTCTTATTAAAATATCGATTTCAATGACCAATTTTCATGCGTCTGAAAATATCACTCTTCTTGTCTCGTGACGTAGTTATGACGATGATCGGAAATCGTAGAATATGCATTTGAGAACTGCGATTAAGTTAACGGTATATTAAGAGGGTTATTTTTGCCAAATGGTTAATGCTCTAAACTTTTGCAATTGATTTTTTTCACTATCTGTAATAGTTTTCGAGATAAAATTGCTGACTTCCAAGATCAACCGGTAAGGCATTGTTATTTACCTCAGTTAACTGAGCATGGCTCTTTACCATTCCAATTGACAGGTTGCAAATTGAATGTATATTTTTAGACAGTATTTTCATTCAAACGGGATACAAAAATTGTACATGAAACACAAATTTAATCTATGTACGTATAATTATCGTACATAATGTGAAAATACATAGTATGCACTCTATTGTAATCACAGAAAACAAAAACTCATCTACGTTTTATATTGAAGTATGAAATTTATCTGTTGTGATGACAGTCACATAGGTCGTAGGTAGAAGAACAGGTTGCAAAAATACGTTTTAATTTTAATGATTAAAAACTCCAAACGTCAGCGGTAAGAGAAAAAATTCCTAGTAATGGCGGGGTGTTGCGATTAAACTGCCAAAATTGCTAAAAGGTTGAAAATCACCATTATACCATATAATAATGAGCTGATTTATCAACCAAACACATGTTATATCGAATAAATATCGGTTTCGTAACACCATCAAACGACAATGAATGAAAATATGGAAAAATTCCCAGATTTTTGGGTTGTTATTTATTAGCAACGAATAAAGCAAAGCTATCTTCGTTGTCCCTTCTCTTTGTATCTGTTAGGATGACGAAGTTGAAAGCATACATGGCATTCTAATGACACATTAAGGCCGAGTAGAAATTCAGAATATAGAAAAGGATGTGTGAGGCAAAAATACAGGAAAAATTAATTATTGGAATTACAATAAGAAACATATTATTATTATTATTATGGTTAGTTCTCTAGTATGGCAGTTTCATAACATGAAACAAACACATCGTATTACATAATTCGATACAAACCATTTCAACATTTTAATACAACACGGAATTAATTAATCGTGCTAAAGGAGGACTGAAAGGCCAAAACTAAAATGACACCTTTAAGAGTAGCTAAATACATGTTAATAACACAAAATGCTTTTGTATTATTAACATGTATTTCGACTTTTAAGTTGAAAGTCATCGCGATATGTAGTCGACATGTACTTCAACTTTTAAATTAATTATTTAAAAGTTGAAAATTCATCGGAAAAATGGCGCGATTAAAATTTATACAAAGCATCGTGATATAGAAACCCAACTGTTGAAAATAATAGAGTCAAATGTAAAACAAAATATCTTCAACTCCTCTTGTTATATAAAATATTCAAATGTGCGCTTCTTCAAAATCACGCTTCAGAGCTCAGATACCGTGTCATGAAAGTTTTTATATGAGAGCACACGCCTATTAGTAGGCCAAACACTCAGACAAAACTTGAAGCTCAGGGGAAGCGAGAACAAACCTCCGGCTCTCCTTGTTTAAAGAGGAGTGAAAAATAGAGTCGTAAATTGGTTTATAGTCGGGGGTGGGGGGCGAGCCACTGATACATTTATCATGACACTTAAAAGAGCGTTACTTTATTTCAGTCCCATTTGGTTTTTATGGCGTCGTCTTTATCATCTGCCCTACACCCCCGCGTAGACACCCTGCCAATAAAACCCACTGGAATCTCACACGTTTGCCTTGCCATCGCCAGAGAGCGAATAACTGTCCATCTAGTTGGCTGAAAGGAACCTTCCCAAAAGGAGTGAGTCATACTAAGAAAAAGAAACTAATAGTGCATCTGGTCACATTTGCCACTGATAAAGATAGAAAGTTATCAAGAAAAGTGTGGAAAGTAGAATTTCAACAAATGCTTTTGTTATTTGGAATGAGTTTCATTTGCTACTGGCTGATATGCCCGGAGTTGCTCAAAATGAAAATATTTCCAGGTTTTTTATCAATAAAAAATTAACTGTTTCAAAAATTATCACGGCACCGCAACTAAAACCTTCTATATATTTCAGTATTTGCGAGCTAAAATAAAAGAATATCTATTGAAAAGTTTGGATTTCTATATCATGCAGACTAGTTATGGATATTCTGTTAACTTTTTATTTACATAGATTCTCTTACAGGGGGAATTTTAAAATCGATGGCGACGATTATTACCGTCTTCATTGTTTCTAATTAATTAGCGTTAATATATGTATAAAGATTAGAGGAATTTGTTCAAAACTACGCGAAGGAAAAGTTTAGTGCTTGCAAAAAATAACAGACTCGATCGAAGGAAAAAATAAACTTATGATGGTGTAAAATATATTTGTCAGACACTTGTAAAATTATCAAATTAAACAGAAGGTGCTTCTTTCCAGCTGAAAGAAAATTTTTGTCATTTGTATTGAGTTTAAGCCATTCTTCCAGAAGGGTAATTTTTAAAAACATACAATGCTAAGATTATACTAGTAACTATTATTACTAATTAACATAAATATCTCTTTCCGTTCTTTTCTTTAATAATTTTAATTAAATCGCAATGATACTTAAGAATTAATCTTGAAGAGACACGGAGGATTTGCAAGTACCTAATTAAAATTTGAAACAGTTATGATTACGATGCATTTAAATTGGCAATGAAAACATCTATTTTTTTATACTTTGAAAACATGGCAAACGCTTTGTGAAAAGCAATAAAATTTAATGAATTTTCTTAATTAATGCCTTTAATAGCTTTTAAGGAAAAATAATTAGAGCATTTTGAGCCCCATCTGCCATTTACGTATTACGTAAAAGTAGTATTTTTACTGCACAAGCTCAAAATGGGTTGATACATTTTGTGTAACTTATAAAGTCTGTTTTTAAAGTCGATATTTTATTTTTGTACTAACAGAACATGTCTTTTCTAATTTTAGAAGTAGGTAGTTCTTCCTAATTTTTTGTCTTTTTATTCCAGGTCTGTCCCCCCCCCTTTCCCTCCTGGCCATTTTAGGCCTTAAGCCATTTAGGCAGGCTGGCACGGAGTGGGTTGTGTTGTGTAGGTCTGCTTCCCCCTTATTTTATTACCGATCTTCCTGAACGAATGTGCTCCACCACTTGCATCAGTTTTGCAACAGATTTCAACCCTATGACATTTATATTGTTGCCATCATTTATTGTCCTTTACTATTCCATTTTACACTTATCTTAGAGGGTCGCACTGGCCTAATAGCAGAGTCTGGGATTCGAATCTCGATTCCACAAAAGATCTAATGCGTATACGGGCCTGGTGCTCGTTAAATCCGTTTAGTGCAAAGTGTTCTTCCGATGAAGAATTGGTGCAATTTTTGATGAAATGTCATTCCTCTAATCTTAGCACGGTTCAGAATGAAATGATATTTTCCAAAAAAGCCTTCGTACAGCTTCAAAACGGGACGCTAGTATAATTGAACTTTATCCGTCATTTACAGCAATTTGTGTTACGTAAAATTTTATTTAATGGACAGAAACAGTTTCATGTGTAAAACACTCGCACTCGTAGTGTTGTCTGTCAAAGCCCTATACTGATTTCAAAATAATATCAGTTCAGCTTAGTTTAGCTTTCGATTTCGAAGTTGCATGAAAACTACTTTGGGACGGATCTCATAAGTTTGAATTTTGGACAGATAAGAAAACGATACTTGCACTCCACTCTCTAAGTTTCCATGTCACACCATCGGCAGAACTTTTTGCTCAGAAAGTAGAGTCAAAGCACATCATGGTTTCACACAAAACGAATCGCTGCAAATGAGTTTCGAACCAGAAATCATTCGCCCTACATGGCTACCGCAACCTCAAGATTAGATAGGACATGAACCCCGTCTTGGTCGGTGTCGCATGTCATGCGACGAAGAGAAAAACTGCATTGTTGAAAGTGAATTCGTCGCTACTTAAGCGTCCCGGTATATTCCGCGATATTGACAATGTAAGCAATAAATGATTCCAATGTGTTTTTTACTCTCTGATGCTCAAGAAAGTTTGTAAAGTTGTTTTCATGGTAAGCTTGCAAAACCATTTTAAAAACATTTTCTACATATCATTAATAATTCTTTTTTAAGCAGATATTTATCTTAAATACCTCAAAGCAATAGATTTGAAAAATATATTATCTGAGAGTATTTTGTTTTAGTTTAAAACTTGTGTGCATTGCAGTGAAAACTGGAGATCAGTGACCGGGATATAACATGTACGACCACCAGTTGGTCAAACAAAAACTGCTAACTGATAAAAGTATTTTGCATTTTCGAATTCAGGATAGAACATATATTAATTTTTTGCAATTAAAAAAATGCTTTTTTGGGTCCGAAATTCGAAAAAAAAAATCCCACCAAGAAGGGGTTAAAAACAGCGAAAACGTTGTTGTACGTTGAAAGACAAGTGAGAAAACTTTTTCTTTCTTGCATGTAGAAGATACTAAGATTGTAAGTTGTTACAGAACTCTTAATTTTTAAGTTATATTCACGTATGTTGGGACACAAACGTTTTGGTTTTGACTTAAGGAACTGAATCTAAAGTTATTTTTAAAAACGCAGTCACAGACTGACATAAATAAAGCTCCACCCTTTCAGTGAAGGTTAAATTTATTTGTACAATTTAAACTACAGTAAGTAAGTAATAAAAGCTTCTGAAAGAATCATAAAAAAATAATAAAGAATAAATAATAAAATGAACCACTTTCTAAAATTACTTAACCCTTTCAGTCCCAGTGGTGCCGTTTGGAACCATCATATTCATTATCTTTTTGTTCGGCATCTAAACCTTCCTCTGATATCAAATGGACATATTGAAGACTTCGCATTTTCCTCTTTTCAAAGCACAAGAAACCATCATCCCTCCATGCCTTAGCATCCGGGTATACTTGAATGACCGGCCTCCGCGACTTCATCGGGCCCTGTGGCGCCCGCATAATAGCCCCCATTACGAGCGGCTAATGCGACGACCCCCCGTTTTACCGGGGTGCTATCCGTCATCGGAGATGGGCCCTAAGAGCCACACCACCATTACTGTACCCACTAGGGAAGCCAGAATCTGCTTACTTATATGGCAGCTTCTCATCCGTAAACTCGCGGTGTCTCCTCTTTTCAAATATATTTTTTCTTAGCAATATATGGCTGCTCTATCTATTTTATCTGACAAAAAAGTCTTAAACTTTACTTCATTCAGCAAAAGATGTCAAAATAAAAATAAATTTTAGCATAATTTAAATGAAATTACAGGTACTATTTCATTCTTATTTTTTTAAAAATATGTTAAAATATTTTATTTTAGCTGTTTTGGTATATATTTATTTTAAAATTTAGTGATGATGTCAAAAGGATTCTAATTGGAATCACTTTGAATTTTAATTTTTAAAAATTGAAAATTTTTTTAGCTTTCATCTTGGGGCAAAAATGATTACATTTCATGAATTTTAGAATTTTAAAATGAATAATTAATTCTTGGGACTGAAAAGATTAACCAAAATATGTTGCTACTTTGGTGAATTTTTTTAAAAAATCAAACATGCGTTGTTTATTTGAATTCACAAAGCAATGGAAATATTCTTTAAAAGGAATACATGCTGAGTTACCATTTGCTAATGATTTACATCGATAGCGTTGCTATTTTCCTTTCCCTTTCTTTATTCCTCTGTAATACAGATCGATGAAAAGTTATTGTAAAAAGAAACGGAATACCCCAAAATAGATCTTGAGCTATTTCCAGTAAATCAATTTTGCATTGCATGTGTGATGGGGATCAAATAGAAAAAGAAATGGAGTTACCACCAAATAACCTGAGTTATGCACAATTGATTCAAGAGTTGCCAGCAGGGAGGTTTGAATTAAAGCATTTCTTTTCAGACATTGTAGAGGGGAAAAGTAACGGATGTTCGAACCTCTAGACCGAAATAACGTAGCATGAGACTGCTTTAGGCTTGATTCGCCTGTGCGTAAAGGTTTTTACATCACGCAATTTACGGAAAGAATGCCAGCCTGAAAACATTATCATGTTGAAAACAACATGGCTTGACTGCATCAGCTGTTGATTTCTGTGCGTAACAATTTTACATCCCGCAATTTACAGATTAAAATACAATATTAAAATATTCACGTTGATTATTTACAATCTTGCTATTTTGTTGCGTGCGGTTTTGCATAGTGTCAGAGAAAGGTTTTCATTATTCTAAACATTAATTACAAAAATACGAAAAGTTGAAATGAAATACAGTTTGCTGCAAAAGGATGAAAAAATCTAGCAGTTCTTTATTTGCAGTAAATTCAGTGTAGCTCTAAGTGAACTCCTTTAGTAGCACGAACAAAGCCCAGTCTACACTCGATTTCCCACCAAGTGTATTTTAAATTGCTTGTGTCTTTAAGCTTCTGCATCCGCACATAAATTGAACGTACACTTCTCCCCCTCCCCCCTTTCGTTAAGTGTGATTAATTTCTCACCTGAGGCGCGCGCCTTCTTCGTAGAGAAGCTCGACCAGATGGGTTGGGGGAAAAGGGGGATTTTCTTAGAATTCGGGCAGTCAATGTGGTTTTTGAAGGGGGAGGTGAATTTCCCTTATCTTTGAAAGAGGAACTCGGGCGTTCTCGTATTTTGAGATCCCTCTATTCCGATAGTCTTAGGAATCAGAGGGTTAAAATTTATATCTGTTTGCATTTCAGAACATTGGGAAACAAATGAAAGGAGAAAAAAAGTTAAGAAAAAAACGTGTTAAAATTTTCTTTTTCATGCTTACTACTTATTGTCACAAACTCCCAACAGTCAATTTGGGAGTTTGTGACAATTTTTAGTATCTACTGTACATCCATAATACTTACATTGATGCAGATTAATTATTAAGACATCCGGATATCTTGCAAAACATTTGCACTATAGTATCATTTATAATTAAATTAATTTAAAGCTATATATATGAGATATTGGGAAAATGGTCGTAGTCAGCTCTCTCTGTTCTTGTTTTAGAAATTTCAACTTCTTGAGCCATAATGCATTTAAACAAATATTTTTGACGTACTAAAAATATTTCTGTGCTAACTTTTCTTACAGGCTTAACCATTTATTTCTCCCTGGTCCCACTGATAATCAATTTTTAAGAACACGTTTGTTAAGACATGATAATATTTTTAAATTTTTCGGGTTTAAAAACGTGCTGCTCTTCCTATAATTTAAAATTATGACAAATATATAATCTTTTATGCGGTGTATTAAGAGCCGTGATAAGGAAGATAATGTAAAAGAACTCATTCTAATGAAATGTGACCTATTCCAAGTTCAAACAGAAAAATATGGTTTTAATGGTACTGTACTAAATGAAATAAATTTCAAATTAAATGCAAAAGTGCAGAATTTCGGGGATAAAGGAATGAAATCTGATAGACAGTTCAAACAAAAATTGCCGCTTAAAAATATACCATAATCAATGCGATAGATTCTGAATTCAGATAGAAATACAACTTTAAAAATATGATAATAAAATGTAAAATAGAGAGAAATTGCAAGTTAGGTTTTTAAAATATGGAATGTGATAGACTCCATATTCAAACGGAAAAGCAGAGGTTTGCAGACGAAATGCAGAAAGATTTCAAAACCGTTAGTTGGGAAAGATGCGCTTAATGCATAAATAAGAATTTTCAAAAAATAGTTTTAGATCAAACAAGGATTAGAGAATGAAAAGCTGACTAAATATCTGCGGAATTAGATATCAAAAAGAAATGCATTAACAATAAATTTTAATATTAAATTCTGCAAATAAAGTTTAGAAATCCCGCAGTTTTTTATAAACTATGTAGTCATTTTACACTTAATTTTGCCTTCATTTGCCTCTGCCTTGTTTAATTCCAATAAATCCAATTTAATCACTAACCTGAAAGAAAGATTTGAGCAATATATTTAAAATATTGCCTAAATACAAAAGTGTCTGCAATCCTCCTGAGCTTACACTTCGAATTATTCAGGAAGAAAAATATCCTGATATCACAGATTCATTTCGAATTCCAAACGCTATTCTGACTTTTTATTTTTATTCACCCATCTCAAATGAGATTATGGTTTCTGGGCCACAAAAGAATTTCTGTAATTACATTCAAATAATCTCATTACTCATAATCAAGAATTTCTTTTTTTGTTCTTTGCGCCATTTTTCATACCATCATTTCCCACCACAGAATCGTTCTTCACCGTTTCGTCAACAAAACTACAATCTAATTTATCTGCTTATGCTCGAATTGTTAAAAAGCAATCTCGTTTTCTCTCGGCTTGTTCTGTGTTGAGAGAAAATATTTAAATAACTTTGCACATAAAATGCTGCTCTCTACCTTTGACAGAAATAATCTTACAGGATTATAGCATTCGTAAAAATAAACATAAAAATAAATTATAGACCTATTAAAAAGATAGTTTGCTAAAACTGAAACTGGTATGTTTTGAATTGCAGTGATACTGAAAAAATTTCTTAAATGGATGAAGAGATTAAAATTCTATCCTTTGAGGTTAAGGACTCCACATAAAATTTTTCTTTGAATTTTGTAATAGAATTTTAATTACTCACTGCCTGTTTTTGTGTGAGAATCTAAAGTCAAAGATTCAGGTTTTAGTAACTAATTTGGTTTTCTTAACGCTACTGAACGTATTTGATTTGTCAAAAGCAATCCTTTTCGTGAAAAATTATTTATAATCCAGTAATTTCTTTGAATATAGTCAGAAAGACGTATTTTCTGGCTAATTAGAAAATTGTCGCTTTCAATAATGATCACCCTTAAAATAAGATAATTTTCAGTTAATTTCATTAATCTATGATTTAATTTAGGTTTCCAGGATATTATAAATACTTTTTTAAAATTTTTATTATTTATTTACAAAAGTTCATGAGTTAATTCTAAGTCAACAATAAAATTAAGGAAATATAAATATTCTCGATAATTCAAACGGTTTAGAGCACCTTATTTTACTTAAAATAGTCTATGAATTTCTTTGTGCATTACTTTCCAATTAAAACGTTGTTCAGAAGTTTTGAATTTTTATATTTTCCCATTTTTCATATACGGGATATATGAAAAATAGTGCGGAATTTTTTTATATGTAGGGTATATTTATATTCATGTTGAAAACTGATACGAAAAGTAGGAAAGTAAACACAAGTCAAAATAACGTCGGAAAGCGTGATCGGAAATGCCGATTGGAAAAGCTGGAGGGCGCTGTTTGACAGCGCTCTAGCTAGATTTCATCGATAGACATTTAAATAGCAGAAGAAAAGTTCTAAGTCTTCCTGAACTCATAATTATTTATGAGTCGTTACCACTAGTGTGAATACAAAAATAGAAACAAACTTAGTTAATAGAAGTAAGCAACCCAACAGTGGCCAAGTGGATTAAGGAACATCATGTCATGACTGAGGAACATGAATCAGATGATGTTGAAAGACAGCAACAGCACTTCGATGGGTTCCTTTCCCATCGGAGGAATAGTACTTTAACTCCATCGATAAGGGAACGTCCCAAACGTGTCTTCAAGAAAAGGACGATGGCCGTTATTCCAGAATTATTCATAAATTGGTAGATCGGTGTAGCAACTAATTGTTCGCTGTTGTTGAGCTAGAGGTTTCCTGATTTTTCTCCAAGCGAAACATAGTGACCCGTGTCCACTGAAAGCCCTTCCGGAATATAACCTATCTCCATATTTTTTATCTCAAACTTTTTCCTGAGAAGCTACATAGGTTCTCCAGAGTCGCTTTGACCAGCAGAAGATGCCAGAATTCTCCTTTATCATGAGTCCTCCACTCATTGACTTGGCTAGATATCCAGAAAACTGGATCACTCCCGTCCTGCTAAAGCATGCGGGTAACCTGAAAGACAGCCTCATAGCTGGAGCACTGAGGCCGGAGTACTAAAGGCCATCACAGGCTACGGCCCGACCCCCTTCGAAGGAGGTACGTACTATCACTGAAGGAGGGACCCAGCGCTCCACCATTACTATAACACCAAGGGAAGCGAGAGCCCGCGTATTTATCCGGCGGCCTCTCTTGTCCATGTACTCGCGGTGCCCCACGGAGTGAAATGACTAAATTAGATCATCTTAATTTTTAATTATATTTTAAGATGAAACTGTTTATTGGCTGGCATAATTTCTGAAAATTACAAGATGTAATCGTGCGCATTAAGCATAGAAGGCAATGCTCTACAGAGTAGATCTTTGAACCTAAAGCTACTAAATTTGGCGCGTAGTTACTTTTTAAGTAGTAGGTGCTGACTTAGAAAGGGTTTTTCAAAGGTTTTATTAGATTTTAATTAATTAAAAATTAATAGAAATGTTAATGTTTTTCCTCAATAGCTTTAGAACATATTATCGTATAAAAACCATTTTACATCAATTTAAAATTCAAAAATTAGCTTACCAATGAAATCAATTTTATTGCATTGAAACTTTTTCTTTAATTTTAATAAATTTTTCAAAATTAATTTTAAATACAATTGGTAAAATTACTTTTTATTGTTGTAAGGAATTTCAAACCATATTTATTGTTTCATCAAATCTAATGTCTCACGTGCTTTCTACCAATGTTAAAGTTGTGATAAAAAAATTTCACTTTGGCCATTAATTCTATAGCATAATTTCACTTTATCTTTAATTGACATGATTATGTTTTTTCGTTGCATTTTTTCTGTAAATTGCGTGATGTAAAATTCGTTAAGAACAGAATGCAAAAGCTGATGCAATCAAGCCAGACGAAGACAAGACAGATGAATCAAGTCAAAAACATAATCATGCTACGATGTTTCGGACTTTAAAATCGAATTTCGGCTCGAAATCTAAGGAAATATTTTTTATAATAGGGAAATGTTATTGCAAAATAAATCACAACTTCACTAAACAATAGCATATAGGAAAATTCCGTGGCTTATATTTGTGTTCAAAATCGCATGTTTTCTATCTTCTAACACAATACATTTCAGAAACAACACAGATGCATTTCCGTTATTTTCTTCTGCGCGTCTTTGTTACATTTTATGCTTCATCATCTCAGGCAGGCGAGAAAAGTGAAAACCTTTTTCAGAAAAATATTCTATTGTTTTCGCGAAAATATCAAACCTCTGGCAGTTTATTTGTTTCAGATGGGGGTTGGAAGGCACGAATGTTTGTCAGATTCTTCGAATGCATTCGTGGATGGCACAAATGCCAAAATCAATCTTCCGTCATTTTCGGAATCAATAATACGACCCCAATACAATGTCGCTGAATTCAGAATATCTCCTGACATATGTAAGCAAGGGATTTTTGCGATGAGATGAATATTTGCCCATATTGTCAACAAAAAGATAAGAAGGGTATGATTCAGAATTTAATATATGCTCTAGATTGTTGAAACTTGTTTTTAAAATCCTGAAATGCATACTTTTGTTTTCTTGGTAACTTCTCAGTAGTAAAAGAGTTGAAAGGCTTCATAAATCAAGATATGAACTGAAAGTATAGATTTTTCTTTATGCGTATCAAAGAAATCATCTGCTTTTCACTAGAAATGAAAAAAACAAATCCTTTCCATCAAACTAAAGTATTTTTACTTTTTATTGCTGCTGTTCTGTTTATCAAAGTGCATACTGTCTGTTTAACAAAAAGTGTCATCTTAAATATAGTGGATGTTTTGTTGATGAGGCATCTAATTAAAGAAATTTAAGAAAATATGTGATTACATTAATATTGTTACCATGTCAATGTATCTTATAATGTCGAAAACGATTGCATTGTCATTTTAAAAAATAACGTCCTTCTATCTTAATCTAAAATATATACGTATTATGCATCAGATACAAAAAATAAAAATAAATGGTTTTAAATGGTTCTTAAATGGTTTGTGGTTAAGAAACATCAAAACGGTTAGAAAAGAAGATTAATGAAAGCTGATATTCAGTTTAAAAAAGTTTTTATTTTTACTTTAGACAATTGATTTTATAGGTAAAAAAAGACATATAAAGTTTTATAAAGAATCATAGATACAAATTTAAGCAATAATAACAAAAGTTTCTATCATGATGGATATTAATCATATATTCTATATTTGTTGTTTTATTTTTAGAAAAAAAGTAATTGTTTCATCTTAAACTGCATATTGCTCCAATAGTCACAGATACACTTCTGCATAGTTTTGATTTCAGCGGAAAGAGTAAGGATGACTGTGAAGTTCGTGGGGGCCGAGGTGGCCAGGTGTTAATATCTCGGCTTCGAGACTGGAAAGTTCCAGATTCAAAATATGATCCAACAAAAATGTACGCCAGGTATGTGGACTTGGTGCACGTTATATTCGGCGTCGAGGGTCAAATGACCAACCGTCCTGCTAGTACGGTGCAGAAGCTGGAAGAGCTAATGCTGACTTGGTTGTCATCCTCATCATCATCTAGACACGATTAAAAGTTACGAGGTCCATCCAAAATAGTCCTCGAATTACTTCAAAAATGGGACTTCAATATAATTAAACTAAACAAATAAATTTCGTGAGCAATAAAATAGTAGTCCATCCACTTGAATATTGAACTAATGTGCGCTTCTTCTGTCTACTATTTGTAAGCCTTGTTTGAACAGCAATTGTAGTTTTCAGTTCAGCTAACCAACGCCACACACAATTTACTCTCTCTTCTAGTGAAGCTATGGATTATTAGTGATTATGAAAAGAAGAAATTTTAAATTTAAACTTCTATAAAAAATTTCGAATGCAAATAGTCTAGAAATTTCTAGCTTTCTTCATTTATAAACTAGTTCTCTTATATTTGCTTACAAAAGTTACAATCATTTTAAATTTCTCTGAATATCTATGGACCCATGCACTATTTTATACAAGCTGCAGTTATTTACATTATTAATTAATAATATTAATAATTTCGAATCCATGCTCTTCCGGCTGGGAAGATTCTCACGTGCAACCAATGAGTAAAAATGAAATCTACTCTTGTATTTAAACAAGTAACCCCGTCATCATAGATTGCAAAATATCCGCGGTCTATATAGATTGTAGTTTTTGTACAACCAACTGAATTTTTAAAAAGTCTGGCAAACCTTTTTCTTATGAAATCGCATCTATCATATGTACTTTTGGAGGGTTCAGAGTTAAAATGTACCAAATGCATAAAATTCAATGCTGAAAAAACAGATTTCAAAGTTGATTAGCTGCATTTAAAATAACAGTGGATCTCTTATTGTTCTTGATGCCAGGTGGATACAAATTATTTTGTATTTATACCCCGTCTTATATATAAAGGCTGTTTGTACGGATCAAGCTCGCTCTTCCCTTTACTTGTGTTCATTAAAAGTTGTTTATTAAGCTATTGCATGGTCTCTGCATTAGGACCCAACCGCATGACACAACATGGTATAGGAGAGGGGTAAAACGCCCCTGATCGTTTTGCTGCGAAGTTTTAATGTTGAGTTTGAATTCTAATTCATACCAATATAGCTTTGTTCAATTATAATTAACGTTCAATAAAAAACGTTTAATTTTCTTTGTTTTCTTAAATAAAGGATCGTGTTGTGTATTCATACACCGTCTTATATATAAAGGCTGTGCAGATCAAGCTCGCTCTTCCCTTTACTTGTGTTCATTAAAAGTTGTTTATTAAGCTACTGCATGGTCTCTGCATTAGGACCGAACCGCATGACACAACACAAATTCAATTATGAACTTGAATCATTTTTACACTGAAAAATACAGTATTTCTACACTGCCGTAGCAGTGTTACTGCAAAATGGGCAAAACATGGACTTGGTACACTTTAACTCTGAACTCTTCATTTATTAGTACGGTATAGATTTATAACTGCCTTGTCCTATAAACGACATATACTAATTGAAATTTATTTATGGGATCTTTATGCATCCTTTTGCACTACATATTTAAAACTTTACGTTTATTTTTTTGAATTTAATTATTTAAATGTTTCACAAGTAACCATCAAACTCTTCATTAACTGTTTTATAACTCAATCTTTAGTATCCACATAGTAATAGGTTAATGAGAATTTTAACTGCCCTTGGTGAAAAACAAATTGAAATCAGTTTGAAATTTATTATTTTAAAATAGTTATCGCTTTTAAAACCGTATTTTATGATTTCCTCAGTAGCCTTAACATTAATTGTCTAAGCTTCTTTACTACTCATTTGTCGATCAATGAGAAAATAAGCAAAACGTTTTATTGGTTAAACATTTTATGAAGCATTCAGTCAAGTATTTCATTACTTTCCTTAAACTAATTACTTGTCGGTTAGAGTTTAAATAATCTTTCAAATGCCTAACTTTATGATCGACCTCATCTGAACTAATAAAAGTTTTTGAATTTGTGTGAATCAATGAAGCATAATTAATTTATGTTTCGAAAACGCCGATAAATTTTGTTTATGTTGAAGTCCCGTTTTTGAAACAACACGAAAACTATTTTATAACAGACCTTTTGATTTTAAACAGAGGTCAGAAGAAGAGGACACCACCAGAGCCGATGACTCCTTCTCCAAGCTTCCACACTATGCTAGCGGGAAGTGTGCATCCAGGGGTGTAGGGGAGCCGGAACGCCGTTCTGGCACTGCTTTTTTTCCCACGAGAAATAAATTTTTAAAAATGGGACGTCGCGATTTTTGTCACCCAGGTTAGAGCGTTCTGGCACTACTTATTTTGCGATTTCATCACTCTGTACATCAGGTTAACATGCATGTCAGATATTTTGGTGGAATTCGGTTCTGAACTTGGAACCCTCCAGTTGCTAAGTTGAGACCTTAACACTAGGCTGCAGAGGCTCTAATTAATTCCAGAGTAATCTTTTTCCAAATTAAGTTTCGATAGTTAATTAGTCTAAATTTAATATTTCTTTCAGAATGAACATAATAGTTCATAAATTTGAATAGTTAAAACGGCGCGATAGCTTGTCGATAGTGTCTCGGTTCCCTGATTAGAGAATTGTCGGTTCTAAACACTATTCCACAGGATATTTACTGTGCCTGTAGTACACTTTAAATCAGCCGCCTCATGTTAGTGTGGCGTGGAAATTTCGAAAGAAAGGTGACAGCGCAATTGACACCTCGTCGTCAATATTACAGACATAACACATTTCCGCGGTAGCCCGGGTTTCAGTTTTTCGGCATCGGATTTTATCATTCTTAATTTAGGTAGATTCCTTATAGGAAGTATACCTATTGCAATGGTTCTCATGACACGACTTCCGGAAAATTTCTGCAGATCTTCATCGATCATGATATATATATATATATATATATATATATATATATATATATATATATAACGCTTTTTCCTATGTTATCTTGTGAACACGATAACTGGAGTAATTTTGATTTAATTTTAACCAGCCTGGGATATGTTGTAAGGATAGAAAAATCGCGGTCGAGTTCGTAGATGGGCTATCCAGCTCAAAGGGGGTGGAAATGGTGGGGGGTGGAAATTTTCATTTCTCTATAATTCCTTTACAATTGAAAATAGATAGGAAATTCAAATTAGGCGAATTATAGCCTTGTCATAACAATCAATTTTTGTATTTACACTTTTTCGATAGCTACTGTGATATTCGTTACAAAATATTTTGTTATTTCTAAAGTTTTCTCTTTAAAATGTAGTGTGGCAATACAATATTTGTCTTACGAGCGTTGCCTAGCAACGCACGAAAAAGATGTTAAATATTATAAGATTTAAAAATGAGTTATTAGACAGAGAGACCAAAATGTAACGACTGATGTTGATAGTCCAACGAATGAACGGTATTATGGTGAAAATTTATATTAAAATAGAAGTGTTTTTTATAAAAAGTCTGTTAATTCATCTTGAAATACACTACAGACTTTTAATTGGAGGTTCCAACCGAGATATTTTGGTTATGAGGAGTGTATTTTACGAATTCCATCATGCTGGTCTCCTTAGCCATTAGAGTTGCTGAAGTTTTGTTAAAGAAATTCGCTGATGATTTAAAGATCTTCATGTGTTTTACTCGTTTCCTGACAAATTCTGTGTGCCTTTTTGGAGTTAGTTATTCTCTGGAGGAAGAGATGTCTAAATATTGATATGTTTTGAAACAACCGCCATTTTAGATGCAGATTCTTCTAATGCCACTGTGATAATTGAATTGCGCTCAAGCAAGGAACTGGAAAATAAGTTTGCAGCTACTATTTGGTGAACATTATGAACTTTTATCATATATTTATTGAAATTTTATTATCTCATTTATGTTACATATTTGATCATAGTGCAAGTTGGTAAGCCAAAGTATTCGTCACCAAAAACGTTAGGCTTAAAGTTATCATTACTATTTATGGAAGGTAAAATTTAAAATTTAATTATCATGTTTTATTGTTATTTATATTAATTTATTTTGAAATACCTATTTTTTCCCTATACCGTTGTAGCTGATATTAGCAAGCCATCTCGGCGTTTAAAATAAGTCTCTCTTGCATTGCCAAACTGGTAACTTATATTTTTATAATTTCGCCAACCAGGCGTGTGAATAGATCGTAACGTCAAACTGACGGGTTCCATTTAACTGCATTGCCAAACTGGCATAAGTCTGTCATACTTCTCGCCAACCAGGCTTGTGAATAACTTGTGTAGCGTCAAACTGACGTGTAAAATTCTACTGTATTGCCAAACTGGCAATGCTTTAATTGTAGTGTTAGCCAACCAGATGTAGTGATATATAGATATAGCGTCAAACTGGCGGGTGTAAATTAAATATATTGCCAAACTGGCAAAGATTGGTTAAAGTGAATTTTTAAGTTGGCAGAAAAATTGACAACGGTTGAATTATTGATTTTCTTCAATTTTGAAAAGTGCATTATATGATATCTTTTTGAATTATTTATGTTTGTATTTTATTAATAATTGATATATGACTTACTTTTAAGTTATTTTGAGTTATTTAAGTTTTCACTTGCATATCAGTATCATTGTGTTTTTTTTATTGAAGAAGATATTGCTGAAAGAAGTTATAGGTAAGTTATTATAACTATATTGATTGATATAATTACATTTTGTTAGACTGATTTATATTTTACAGTCCATTGAAGGTAATTTATTCAGAATGGCATACTTAGCTAGGAGTAAGAAAGAGGATTTAGTGGTATTGGCCGAAGAATTGGGTTTAACAGTAAAACAAGAACTTAAAGTTAAACAGTTGCATAAATTGATTACTGAAAGTCCCAGTTATGATGAGGAATTTACGCGCGAATTACTTGATTCCATTAAGGAAGAGCGGGAGAAAAAAAAGAACAACGTGAAAAAGAAGAGAGGGAGACAAAAGAACAACGTGAAAACGAAGAGAGGGAGAAAAAAGAACAACGTGAAAAAGAAGAGAGAGAGAAAAAAGAAGAACGTGAACGAGAGCGAGCCAGAGCTTTTGAATAACAGAAACTTGAATTGGAAGTCAGAGCTGCAAGCGCACAGCCCGTTGAATCTAGGCATATACCTGATCAACCTGCTAAAATCAGAATGCACGATGTAATGCCACTTTTTATTCCTAAAGAAGATGACGTAAGCTTATTTCTGGTGTTATTTGAGCGTCAAGCTAAAATTATGAATATACCTGCTGAAAATCAAGTGACTCAACTTATTTCATTGCTACCTCCTGATATTGTTCAACTTATTGCTAGAGAACCAGAGGAGGACGCGAAGAAGTTTGAGTATGTAAAAGCTTTACTGCTACAAAGATTTAAATTGAGTTCTGAAAAATTCAGACAACTATTTAATAAACACCAAAAGGCTTCTGAAAGTACTTGGTATGATTTTTATTATGAATTAAAGAACTATTTAGAAGGGTGGTTGAATGGGTTAAATGTAAAAATCTTTGAACAGTTAAAAGATCTCATGTTGGTTGATCAAATTAAGAAGCGGACTTCTATGGAGTTTAAAGAGCATTTTATGGATGAGTGGACCACCATCATTTCACCCACTGAGATGGTTAAGAAAATTGAAGATTTTGAAGATGTGAGGAAAACGATAAAATCGAAACTCTTTGCCACTCAAACTGAGAGAACTAATAAAGGGCAATTTAAACCTCGTTATGAAATTTTTTCGAAACTACACTACTATTCACACTATTCAAAGCATTCTGATAAATGGAATGATTATCGACACCAAAAAGATCATCGTCAAAGAGAAGACGCTCAACAGAGAGATTGGTTTCCAAATAAGAATCAAGATCATTCTTTTGACGAAAGATATCGACCACGTTGTTTCGAGTGTAGATCATATTCACATTTTAAACCGCAATGCCCTCGCTTAAAATCGAATGAAAAAATAAATTGTGTATCTTCAAATGATGACTTGCTAGAAACCTACACTATTAGAGGTCTAGTTAATGGGTTTGAAATGCCTATTCTTCGAGACACTGGAGCAACAGTGGATGTTATTTCTCAAAAATTTGTAGATTATGCAAAAATGACTGGAGAACATGTTTGAGTAAAATATTTGTTAAATGACCATTTGGTGTGCCTACATTTAGCGGAGGTTGAAATAAAATGTGAACTTGGTCATATAAAAACAAAGGCAGCTCTTGTTACAAATGATCCTGACAGATATGTACTGGGTAACAAAACTGCGAATTTATTTAAAGATAAACCATAATCTAATAACTTAAATTAGAGAAGATAAATGCTGTTATGACACGATCTCAAACAAAAAGATCTACTGAAGAGGATCAAAACAAAGAAGCCGAAATGGAGCAACCAGAAGAAATGACTCATTTTGAAATTGACGAAGAGATTTTGCCACAAGCTGATGAAGAATTTAAGGAAATTAAGCAATTAGTTGAAGTTGATTCTAAAGAATTTATTGAATCGCAATATCAAACAGAGATTTAGCTCCATTGCTTAACGAAGCCAAAACTGAGAATTCTAGCAAACCAAATGATTTCAAAATAAAAGAAAACGGAATGTTGGTGAAAAGGAAAATCGACAAAAATGAGAACGAAAGAGAACTAATTGTTGTACCAGAAAAATATAGAGATCAAATCAAGTCATTATGTCATGATAGTACTTCCGGACATTTAGGCATTGTTAAAACTAAAGATAGATTAGCAAGATACTTTTATTGGCCTAATTGTTATAAAGAAATCGAAGAATATGTTAAAACGTGTGATCCCTGTCAAAGAGTCGGAAAATCTAATGACAAAACAAAAGCTCCTTTGACTTTAGTACCCATAATTTCTGAGGTATTTTCAAAAATAAACTTTGACGCATGCGGTCCTCTACCGACAACTCCCAATGGAAATAGATATTTGATTACAGCTATTTGTTTAGCTTCAAAATATCCTGATGCTGTACCTGTTCCTAATATTGGATCAACGTCAATAATTGAAGCCATGATGCAAATATTCAGTAGAATGGGTTTCCCGAAAGAAATGCAAACTGATCAAGGTACTTCATTTATATGCAATCTAGCCATTGAATTTGCAGAAAAATTTGGAATAAAAGTAACTAGAAGTTCAGTATACCATCCTCAAAGTAATCCCGTTGAAAGATTTCATCGAACTATTAAAAGAATTTTGAAAGTCTTATGCATTGAAGCGGCCCCCAAATGGGAAAGGCAAATTCCCGCAGCTTTATTTGCTCTAAGAACTATTAGACACGAAAGCACTGGATTTATACCTTCAGAATTAGTTTATGGTCACAATCTTAGAACACCTGTAACGTTATTATACAAACAATGGATGAATCCTGGAGATGAAGGAAATAATGTTGTTGAATACGCTTTTCAATTGATAAATCGGTTGAAAAGATGTAAAGAGCTAGCTTTGGATAAAATGCTGGAAATGCAAACTAAAAGAAAAGTCTGGTACGATCGAAAGGCTATCAAAAGAGAATTCTCTGAAGGAGATTTAGTATTGGTTGTATCGACGAGTAAGCCCAACAAATTGGCAGTTGAATGGAAAGGTCCTGGGAAGATCGAGAAGAAATTATCTGAAACTAATTATGTTGTGAGTTTTGAAGGAAAAAAGACCATAACCAAGTTTACCATGTTAACATGTTAAAACTCTATCATAAGCGAGCAGAAATGGTGAACTTAATGATTACAGAAGATAAATCTGATATTGAAGATATGGATGAGAACTTTCCAGCGATTGACTCTGAAACAACCTTGTTCGATTTTGATGAAATTAAAGAAAGCAGTTCCTTAAATGATAAACTAAATGAACAACAAATTCAAGAACTGAATGACCTGCTGTTGAAATTCTCAAAGATATTCTCTAATAAACCTGACAAAACGCACTTAGTAATGCATGATATTCAACTGATAGAAAATATACCGATTTAATGTAAACCCTTCAGAATTTCACCTAGACAAACTGAAATACTAAAAACAGAAATTGATAAAATGCTAAAACATAAAATAATTGAATTAGGAGATTCGGATTACACCTCTCCCATGATTTTAGTTGAAGTAGCCGGGAAAGATCCTAGACCTTGCATTGATTATAGAAAGTTGAATAAGATAACGAAAACACAATTTTTCCCATTACCAAATATTGAGCAAAGAGTGGAAACCGTAGCAGCCGCAAAATACATATCAGTTTTAGATTTAACAAAAGGTTACTGGCAAATACCGTTAACACCTAACGCTCAAAGAATAGCCACTTTTGTAACAAGTTTTGGAACATTTAGACCGCTACATATGCCTTTTGGCTTTAAAAATGCACCATTTACATTTAGTAAAATGATGGCTGACATTCTTCATGGATGCAATCACTTTGCAGTACCTTACTTAGATGATGTCGCAATATACTCAAACTCGTGGGAAGAACATCTTAGTCATCTGAATGCTATCATGTCAAAAATAAAGGATGCTGGTTTAACCATTAAACCAATAAAGTGCAAATTTGCTCAAGATAGAGTCAAGTACTTAGGACACATTGTAGGTCGTCGTATAAGAACACCTAATGAAGTAAAAGTAAAAGCAGTCCTAGATTTTCCCGTACCGACTACAAAGAGTCAAGTGAGAGCATTTATAGGATTAACAGGATACTATAATCATTATATTCCTATGTTCTCTTCTATAGTTGAACCTTTAACAGAAACTTTGAAAGGTAAGCTAAGGTAAGGAAAGATAAATTGGACAGAAGCATGTACAAGAGCCTTTAAAGAATTGAAGAAAAAATTGTCGCAACAGCCTACACTATACGCACCTGATTTCAATAAAGAGTTTATACTACAAACTGATGCTTCAAACTCTGGTATGGGTGTAATTTTAGCTCAAAAGGATGATAATGATAAAGAACATCCTGTATTATATCTTAGCAAAAAGTTTTCAGAAACTGAAAAAAAGTATTATACTACAGAAAGAGAATGCGCTGCCATAATATTTGCTGTAAAGAAACTGCAATGTTATTTAGACGGGCATACAAAATTCCTCATCATGACGGACCATAACCCCTTAGTTTGGCTTAAAAATAATGTGAGTCTAAATCCACGACTTATGAGATGGGCACTGGCATTACAGCCTTATAACTACACAGTAGTTCATCGAAGTGGAAAAAACCATAAAAATGAAGATGCATTAAGCCGCACACCTTGGCCTGATTAGCAACTTTTTTCTTACCTGTTTTGAAATTCATATATTTTGTTTATACTCTTTATTCTTATTTGTTTGTATATTTGATGTTTTACTGTATTACTTATATTATGCATATCAAAATGTTTTGTTAAAAGACAAATATTATTCTCTTTTAAATTGTCTTGAAGATATATGAATAATTGCCACAAAGAGAAATTTTAATCAACTTTAATTAAAAAGATTTTCAATTAAAGCTTTTTTGGAGGGGGAGAGGTTGTGATATTCGTTACAAAATATTTTGTTATTTCTAAAGTTTTCTCTTTAAAATGTAGTGTGGCAATGCAATATTTGTCTTACGAGCGTTGCCTAGCAACGCACGAAAAAGATGTTAGATATTATAAGATTTAAAAATGAGTTGTTAGACAGAGAGACCAAAATGTAACGACTGATGTTGATAGTCCAAAGAATGAACGGTATTATGGTGAAAATTTATATTAAAATAAAAGTGTTTTTTTATAAAAAGTCTGTTAATTAATCCTGAAATACACTACACTACAAATGCTTAGAAGTTATGAGCTGAAAAGTGATTTTTCCACCCATCCCCTTCTTTCCCCCTAGCTTAAAGTACGTTTTAACCTATGCATGTTACCCCTTGTTGGAAAGCTCTCGTCATTTGCAGTCTCTTCCACCTGCTTTCATTCTTGCAGCTCTAATCCTTATGAGAATAGAGGGCGAAATGTTCTTTTCCGTATTAGTATTAGTAGAGACGTATACATATAACGCTTTTGCCCATGTTATTTTGTGAAAACGATAACTAGAGTAATTTTGATTAGATTTTAACCGGCGTGGGATATGTTGCAAGGTCGGAGAAAATATTGGCCGAGTTTGTAGATGGACTAACCAGCTAAAAGGGGGTGGAAATGGTGGGGGATTGAAAATTTCATTTTCCCATAATTCCTTTACGATTGAAGATAGAATGATAACTAAAAATATTCGAATTATTGCCTCTTCATAATAAACAAATTTTGTATTGAAACTTTTTTTATAGCTACAATTTCTCAGAAATTATGAGCTAAAATGTCATTTTTATTCTCCTTCCCCATTTCATCATTTCCCCATAGCTCTGTTACGACTACAGATAGAAAAAAAATCAATTAGGCGAATTATCACCTTATCATAACGAACAACTTTAAAATTAAAAATTTCTGTCAGCTAAAATTGCTTAGAAGTTATGAGCTGAAAAGCGCAATTCAATTCTCCCTCCCCCCCCCCAATTTATCATTTCCCCATTACTCTGCTAAGATTGAAGATAGAAAGAAACTTTCAATTAGGGAAATTATCACCTTATCATAACAAACTACTTTTATATTGAAAGTTTTTTGACAGCAAGAATTACTTAGAAGTTATGAGCTCCCATCAGCCGCATTCACTCCCACTTTTTATACGTTAAACAAGCTGATATACCTGGCTTTGCTCCGGATTAAAATGCTTTCATGTCTAATATTTCTAATGTAAAAACTACTATTGTATAAAAATTATAATACACAATTTTTTTTCTTATCTGAAACGTTTTTAATTAAAATGGGAATATCAATTGAAACAAACGATTTTTAAAAACAGCCGTTTTCTCCATAAATTATTAGTTGTTATACAGCTACTTCAAATTTTGTTAACAATTACTAAAGTAAAAGAAAGGTTTCAATGAATATATTGAAACAATTAAATTAACTAGTTAATTATTCATCAATTTAAAGAATGAAAATAAGTCAATCATTAGTTGGTCCTGATATAAATTGTTAATCGTCTATTTTTAAAATTTTCTTTCAGCATTCGTCCAGAATTCTGTGAATGTATTCTGGCAACTATATATATATTCGAATTATGCTTGTTCTTCAACAATAAAGAATATTGTTGCGAATTCTGTATAAAATTAATTTTAAAAAATATTAAAATGAGAGAAACAAATTGTATGGAAATGAAATTTTTGTCACTGAAGCTGTAAAAATAGTTTCGTGAGATAATGTTTTCCAAAGATAACGCGGAAAAACGACTTGCTTAATTTTTAATTACCTGAAATTTTAAGTAACTTTTGGGCTTTGAAAATTTGAAGGGGAACTTTCTTTTGTCTTGAATAAAAAGTGTGCTAACTCTGGTTGAAATCAGTCCAGTGATTTAGGAGGAGATGTGGAGCATGCATACATAGACAAAATAATTTTTATTTATATTAAAATAATTATTAGATAATTACACGATTAAGATTGCTGGCATATACTATGAGTCATAAAAAAGGTTTTAGTGAAGATATCGTCAAAATTAATTAAATATTTAATTTTATTTAAGTAAATAGTTAATTTCAATTCATCAAACAGTTAATTTTAATAGTTAATTTGATAATTAGTTAATTTCCCAGATTACTTTAATTTGATATTTAACTAAACATGGCTGCACCAAGATTTGTTTAATAAATTTATTATAAAATATCCATAAAAGATATATAAGAGTTCTTTTTATCCTTTTTTATATAGAAAAACATCTAATTAACTTTAAAATTGTTTGGGGGTTTTCTACCCCTGAGTATTTGCTTTTAACTGTTAATGGAGATTTAAATTCACTGGTCAAAATGGCTGCATTGATATCTGTTTGCGTTTTATTCGTCGAATTGAGCGGACTGTATTGATTATTTATAATATATGATTTATTTACATATATACAGGTTATTCCAATATATACAGATATAAATTCAATGGCTGCTGCCTGTTGGCATAAGTTGAAAATGCTCATGCAAGTGCCAGTTGCGAACAATAGTAATAAAATTGAACATGCTAACTGAGATGTCACACGTGAAGTGAATGCGTTGTGAAATACAAAAACAATCTTGAATATGTATAATCCAATGCTTACTCATGTGATAGAGTAGATATGCGTTTCAATATCTAATAAAAAAACATGATGTAAAATACATAGGCGAGCTCCGATACTCATACACTTGCAGACATGAAAACCAAACAATTACTTCTTAACTCTGACAGAGATGCAGGATGGCGGCGTCAAAGGGTTGTTATAAATTAGAAAAGGAGCCAAACTAGTAGTTGGAGAGAACAATACCCTATGCTTTAAACACACGTATTAAATTTGGAATTCACAATGTTTAATAATTTTTATTTTCTTCTATGTTAAGAATTTAGTGACTATTATCTCTGTAACCAGGGGGTTCTCTAAATGAGCCCATTCTAGTAATGTTTAAATGTTTCATGTCATGTGATTTTAGCATATGACAAAGCAACGTTCGCATAATTCTATGATAACCTAGATTAAATAAACTGATTTTTAAATCTAGAATAGTTCTTCATCCGTGTCAAGTGTCAATTGCTTGCTACTGTTTGAGACAGGCTGGCTTAATGTTATCTAGGAGATATTTGCACTGCTGAGTTGTTTATTTCTTTATGACTCCTACCTGTTGAATGATTATGTGTTGAGATTTTTTAAAAATTGGCCAATGTACTGACCGAAAAATCCATCATACCTTTTTGGAATGAAAAATGGAATGATAAAACCTTGATATAGTAAAAAATTAAATGTCATGAAAACAGAATCATAGCGTAAATATTGCAATGTGTAGAAACAATAAAGTCATTGGCTATGTCTGTATTGATCAATATGTAATATTTCATTACTTTTGTAACATTAACGTAAAGGAATCTACCTTTGCCTTCAAGCTTGCCGAAAAGGGATTTTTTTATTATACAGTGGTACCTCGAGATACGAGTGCCCTGACATACGAGTTATTTGAGATACGAGCGCTGTCGAGCAGCGAAGTTTTGTTTTGAAATACGAGCGACATTTGAGATACGAGGAACGGTACGGTGTATGTACACTTTATAAAACCAGTTTTTTTGCTTTACATTCTCTTTTATTATGTTTTTATACAATATATGCCTTTTATAAATTCATTTTTCTTATTCAAAAACACGTAACAAAAACAATTAGGGGTAGCATTTTTGGGGCTGGAACGGATTAACATAATGGCATTTCAATAGGGAAAATTGCTTTGAGATACGAGCAAATTGACATACGAGCAAGGTTACGGAACGAATTAAACTCGTATCTCGAGGTATCACTGTATAATACTTCTACAATATTTTTAATATCTGAAGCTCCTCTTGTATAAATTTATTTATTCTATTGTTTGATTAATCATACTTATTTCACTTATCGGTATTTATGTTTCGCACGATTCATTATTTATGAAATTCAGCTGTTTTTTTCCAAACCTGTGTCATATCTGTTATTAAGAGATCCGTAAGACAGTTGCCTCATCTAGCTTCGGAATGGACGTTAGCTGAGTAAATTAATTAAATTATTTAACTATTTTAACATGATAATGTTTTTAGGCTGACGTACTTTCTGTAAATTGTTTTAATTAATTAATTGTTCAAAACGCTCTACAGGACAGACCGGTTGGACCTAGAGTAAGTAATATGGTACCTAGTAACTGTTTGTGCACTAGGCATTCACTAAGGAAGGGTTTTTCAAAATTTCAATTAGAGTATATAATCGCATAAAAACCATTTGTATACCACTCTAAAATTTTAAAAAGTTATCTTTTCAGTGACATCAATTTTATTTCATGCAATTTTGTTCTTTAATTTTAATAAATTTTTCAAAATTAGTTTTAATTTTGCAAAAATGTTCCCGTTATACAACAGCGTACAGCAAAGTAACAGGATTGTGAATAAGCAGTATGAAAATTTTAATAGTTCTCCTGCGATTAACAAAAAATTAATATTATACACATTTGAAACATGTTTTTAGGCTGGTTTACTGTCTATAAATTACGTAATGCGAAAATCGTTCACTAAAAAAAACTAGTACAGTAGAGTGCCGCTAATCCGGACCCCACTTGTCCGGACATCCGGGTAATCCGGACGGAATTTTTTAAAAATATTCAGGTAAAAGTGTGTATTTTAATTATCTATAAAGAAGTTTTGTTTTGTCAATTCCACATTAGTTCGTAGGTTATAAACTTAGGTCCACGTATACAAAAGTATTAAAACTAAAATTAAGCTGTAAGAAGAGTTGTATGTATTTATATAAAAAAAGCATTTATTTTTATAATTTCACCCATCAAAAACTTGAATTACGTATATTTTAAGGGAAATTCCGTTTAATCCGGACTTTCGTTGATCCGGACTGAGTCCGGTCCCATCTACTCCAGATCAGCGGGACTCTACTGTACTATAAAGAGTTGCTAAAAGGCAGACCAGCGAGCGGACATATAGAAGGACAGACAGACAGACATTTTTTCTGTAAGTTGCGTGATGTAAAAATTGTTACGCATCTATTGCAATAACTGATGCAGTCAAGCCAGGTGAGTCAAGTCTAAGATATTATCATGCTACGATGTTTCCGAGTACAAAAATTGAAATCTTTTTCATTAATATAGAGATAACAAAAATAAGGAATATTATTTTTCCATTCAAAAATTAAAAATTCGATATGGTAATTATTGTATCTCAAGATCAAACAATCAAAATCTAATCATTAACTTAAGTTAAAGAAAATTATTTTCACTCACAGATAAGTATGAAACATTATTTCGTTGTCAACCAAAGATTGCTATGAAAATCCATAAGGAATCGCATCGTACTTATACGCAAGTACGTATACGTACTTATACGTACGTACTTATAAGTATCTTATACTGAAGAGAAATGAAAATGCGTTTGGAACTCTTTCCTTTTTCCGATTGGATGAAAAAAAGACACAAATCTACAATTTTGTTGTCAAGAGCACATATCAGATTTCATTTTGCTACTCGTTGTATTTTTGCGTTATCGCATTCACATACATACCAATAGACAGACCAGTGGCGAATCTATGGGGCTGCGGTCCCTCCCAGAGTTAAACCAGAATTCTTGATTTTATTTAAAGTCACTGCAACTGTTTGTTCTTAATTTCCCTTTTTTTAAAAAAAATAATAAAAACATGACAACATTGCTTTCTGGCTTGACAGGATCGAAAATTTTCCTACTTTTTTAGTCATTCCATTTGTACTCGTAGCCTTGACGCGTGTAACATCTGCCCCTGGACTCCAAAATCTGGACAGACTAACCAAAGAACTTATAAGACATTACATTCTTTGGACTAACCTCCCCGCCCCCTGGCGGATAAAACAACGAAGAAGAGACGTTGGACTGGACAGAGAGACGAAGCTGGTAAGTGATGGAAGGAAATGGCGCCTTTAAGCGATTTGAGTTTCTTAAACAGTTTGCCTCGGTTTGTTTTTAAGTGATATGTGTTAAATATGTGAATGTGTGCCATGTCTTCATGTGAGAATTAAATCCTGAAAGACACATGGTCATACTCCCTACAACACATCACATCGTATTTACAAATGGAGGTTCCACCGCAGGATAGGGAAACATCGGAAATCCACAAGAAGGTATCTCTCTTTTTTTTTCATCACCTGGCCAATAATTACTTCTAAATATTGGTGACTATTTCTTGAAAACACGCATATGTTTTGATATTCCAAGCAATTTGGAATAAGTTTGTTATCTTTTTTTCTAGCTTGAGAGAAAGAATTATATAAATGTGCTTTGATATTCCAAGCAATTTTAGATAAGTTATTTACTTTTGCTTTTTTTTTGTGCTTGAAAAAAAATTATAAATGCGTTTTTAATATTCCAAACAATTTGGAATAAGTTGTTTTGCTTTTTCTACTACATCTAGCTTGGGAAAAAAATAATAAATTTGTTGTGATTCCAAGCAATTTGAGATAAGTTATTTTCTTTTTCATAATCTGATATGTAAATACTTGTATCTGCAACTTAACATTATACGGTATAATTTTGTCATCAGTAGGAATTAGTGTAAAAAATATTCTTATCAAGAACCTTATGTAAGCAATCGTAAGCGGAAATCTTTTTTCAATTGTATATGCACCTGAATTATATGGTATAATTTCTCATCAGTAGGAATTTGTAAAATATTCTTATCGAAGTTATATATGTAACAATCGTAGCTGTATATTGGAAATCTCTTTTTTAATTGTATCCTGCACCTGAATTATATGAGTATAATTTCTCGGTAGAAATTTGTGTAAAATACTCTTCTCAAGAATATATATGTGAAACTTAATCATGGCCTTATATTGAATTTTTTTGTATCTGCACTTGAGTTATATGGTATAATTTCTCATCGGTAGGAATTTGTGTAAAAAATTCTTATCAAGAATATATGTAAGCTTAATCATAAGCTGTATATTGAAATTTTTTTCTTCTTTCATTTGGCTCATTAAATCCATGAAAACTCTAATAATTTGAAAGGTGTTATTGGCCGCTGTGATTTTCATTCTCATTGCATTGATGTTAGCAATTTTGAATATTTATTCTTGGTTTTGATCTTAAAATTATCATTGATTTTTATAAAAAACTTTTTAATTAAGAAAATTATTTATCGATATATAATGGTCATTTTCATACTATTTTAATATTAATTCATAATTGATTTTCCCCAACCAGAAACTAAGTCTGAAATAAGAGTGACCTTGAATGGCGCGACGGAACTCCGTTCCCAGGTTACCAATACTTGAGTAGAATAAACATGCACATTTCATTCCAGATAAATTATATGTGCATATAAATTAGAGTAGAGCTATACTATTCTTTTCATGATTTTGTTTTGACTTTGTAAAGTATATCTCTATTTATTGTGATCTATTTTGAAGAGTTGAGAGTATCTAAGTTTATTTTGATGATCTTATTTAAATCAGTATTTCTGAAAAGTTATCCTTGATTATAAAATCATGAGAACGGAGTAATATTTTATCTATCTTTAAGCTAACGAAAGATTAAATTCTAAATATATAATCAAAATTGTTTCGAAAATGGCATTTTCTTGGGCAGAAAGCAAAGAAATCTGACCTGATATGCACAGCCATAGAGTTGGGGAGGAAGTGACTAATGATTTACGTGTAGTGCGTTTAAAATTAATAACTAAAAAAGTATGAGGTTAGGTTGTTGCTAATATGCTTGATGCCATTTTCGGAAGAGAGGTTGAAAAAAGAAAAACTAAGCTATAAAACGAAAGAGGGCGTTTGAATTACGGAAAAACAAAACAAAAGAATTAGAGAGAAACCAGAGAATAAATTGGAATGCCTCAAGAACAAAGGTCCTCGAATCCGTTGTAGAATCATTTTAATCAGAGACAAAAAAGCTTCATGCAGATTTAACGACAGATGATATGGGTTTGTTCTTAGTATTTGAGAGACAGGCTAATTTGCAGATTCAGATGGAAGGTGGGTGTCTCATTGGTATTTTGCCTGAGATAAATAATTTGATAACTAGGAACCAGAAGACAAGCTCACGTAGGCACATTAGAGTCATTACTGCTTCAAAGTTCTTTTAGAAAATTCAGACAGTTGATGGGTAAAATCACAGAAAGTCCGATTCTACGTGGCATGATTTCATGAGATTAAACTTTATACTTTTGAGGAGATGGCTATCAGGCTTAAAGGTCAGAGGCAATTCGATAACCATAATAATTGTAGATCAAATTAAAAAAAGCACCTGGAGATTTTAAGGAACACTGTTTGATGAGTGGATGATCAATAAATATCTCCTACAGGTTAGTGGGTAAAATGGAGGAATTTGAAAGATGCTAAAAAAAAAAAACCTCAATACGGAAACCAAGATCATAAAGAAGCTAAACAACTGGAAATTCGATAAGAACTTTTAATGTCCCTATCAATAAATATATGAAATAAAATTCCCTCAAGGAATTCAGACTTTAGAAAGAAAGTGAATCGCGTGGATTTTCGAAAAAATTCGAAAAAACTGCAGTGTTTTTGAGTGTGGATTCCTACGAACATTTTAAGGCCCCGAGTGTTACAAATTCGGCTCTAAATCGGAAATCGCATTGGACGAGAAGCTGATAGAAGTTCATTGAATCCTATACGAAAATTAATACAAAATAAACGATTTACTCATACCTATTCTTGCTTAGAAGTGCAGGCGCAACCGTAGACGTCATCTGTCAGAAATATGTCAATAGAGACTGACAGAGGAGACATCTTTGGGTTAAGCATATGTTTTGATGATCATATGACATATTTACCCATTGCTCAGATGATAGATGTTGAATGTGACAGAGCAGGTGACAACAAAAGCTGTTGTTGTTGAATAAGCAGATCAAGATCGGTATATCTTAGGAAATCAGACCACCAGATCTTTCAAAACAATTATCACTAGAAAAGACAAACTGAATTCCGAGATCGTTGTAGTTACTCGGTATTTCTAAAGAAGGGCAGAGAAAGTGAGAATGATGAAGTTTGTTGAAGGAACAGGTAAACACCGAGGGTACATTTTAGAGATGATCAGGCAGAATGTATGTGGTAGATGGTTTTACCTAAAGCAGATCTCAGTGATCCTTTAAAAAAAAATTAATAGAGGTAGTCTAGCAAGTTCATAGAGGAACAACAAAAGTAAAGAATCTTGGCTCTACTAATTCAGTTGAAACGAAAAAAACAGGTAACCAAGTAATTTTGATGCCAAGAATGGTGTTTAGTAAGAAAAAAAATAAACAAGTGGGAGGTGAGGAGAATATATACTTTATTGGCGGCACCTGAAACACTCGAGAGCAAATTAAAACTATGTGTCACGAGGCACTTCTGTGACTGGAGTCATAAAACAAGATAGATTATTGAGACATTTCTTCTGGCCGGGTATTGCGTAGAAGAATTTGTCAAGACTTGTGATCCTTGTCAGCGTG
>BGPR01006401.1:28686-80828 GCA_013235015.1 Araneus ventricosus | reverse complement strand
GCTTTTTTTTAGACACTTAAAAGACGTTCTATTTCCGACGAGATGCAGTTTGTTTCTTGAAATGCTCACATGTTAAGCAAGCTTTCGAAGCATCGGTGGTTCAGTGGTAGAATGCTCGCCTGCCACGCGGGCGGCCCGGGTTCGATTCCCGGCCGATGCAACGCGATTGTGCGGTTTTTACATCTATTTTGTCCGTGGGGAAATCATAGTTCATGCTTATTTTAGACACCTGAAAGACGTTCTATTTCCGACGAGATGCAGTTTCCTTCTTGAAATGTACGCCTAAGTAATGAATGCTTGCCTACCATTTTCTCTACAATATTTCGTCGCTTAATAATTTTGGACAGAATAATTTCCCTCCAAGTGGTTCGTTCGTTAAACGTCTTTCAATGCCTCTCCTCCACCCAATGGGCTGAGTTAGGACTCGTTTACCATTACAGTACTTTTAATTGAACATTGAGAAACATGCTTACTAAAAATTGCTCGAACAGTTCCAGTAGTGGCCAAAAGTCCTCCCACTGGTGTGGCGTGGAGGATTGGAGAGGGGGTGCCAGCTCAGGTTTCGGCCTCGTCATCTGACCGTGGCTCAAAATTACGAGGTCCATCCCAAAATAGCCCTCGTGTTGCTTCAAAACGGGTCGTTAATATAACTAAACTAAGCTCGAACAGGTCTGAACAAACATCCCTAGATGCCTTAGGTGTAGTTATCATTCCAAATAATTCAATAAAGAAAATTTATCCCCACCATTGTTTTTTTTAGTTTGACAGGGTGAAACATGTGAATCGATCCAATTTTTTAGGTGTTTAAAACCGCCCAGAAGCAGGTGAGTTGTGTTGATTTACCCCATAGTATTTTTAGTCGATCGGCGAAAAACAAGGGTATTAAGTTTCATTTCCAAATGTTCCCAACCGTAGAAATTTGTTAGGAAAGGAACAAACACTTAACACACCAGTGACGTAACGACCGAGAGACAAGCGGGGTATAGCGGGCTGTGGAAGCTAGCTTTATGTGGCGATTTTTTTTAGAGAGAAAAAATATGAAGGGCCTAAAAAATAATACCATGTCCCAGAAGCCATTTACACTTAGAAAGCCACTGATGAAGAATTAGGTGAAAAAAAATCACTATTCTCCGGATGCCACCGCTACGCCACTGGCCATGATGAAAAAACGTTAATGCGTTTATGCCACTTTTTAAAGTCAAACACGATGAGCAGGCGAAAAAATACCATCTACGAGAGTGGCTGATACTTGTGTCACAATTTTGAATTTACGGTCATCTATATATTTCATCATATTTTAAGTCATCATAAATTTCTATTTTTAAGTAAAATATCTTATCTGAACAAATAACACGAGGAATATATGTATCACTATTATTAGAAAAAATGTAAATAATCATATAACATTTTTCAAAAACACGAAATGTGGGGGAAAAAATCTGTAAAATTACTACATTATACAAACCTGTACTCTTCAAAAGCATGCATTACGCAAAATCCTGATTAATACTTAATATTAATGAAAAATTGAATAAATATCTTCTGAAATTTATTTCCCTTCTCCAAGATGTCTTATGTTATAGTAAACAGTAGAATTAATAAATTTGTTAGGAATGATTTCTAACACCATCAAGATTTAACTTTCAAGAATAAAAGATTTTGAAAAGCTAATGCCCTAAGAAGAAAAATTTAAACATGATACTGGGAGAAAAAAAATAAATGTTATCCTAGGCATGTATAAAAATTATACTTGATCAATAAAACGACTGCGCGCAACACGTTTCCGTGGAAATTTGAATCTTATCCGTAGTTCTGTAGTTTTCAGAAATTTTCGATAAAATCTGTAGGGGTCTGTTCTGGTACCCCGGGTGGGGGGGGTGCCGCACGTTAACAACGGAACCCAACCGGGGGTACCAGAATAGACCCCGTAGTAACTACGTAGCAGTTGGCATGTATGCTCTGGGCACCGTTTACACAAACTAAACTGCTGATGATGACGGGGGTAGGGGTGCGAAAAAATCATATTATGACCCCTGCGCCACTTATTCTCGCTACGCCACTGACACGCACGCACGCGTTGAGTTTTATATAGAGAAATGGAGCAAAATCTTTAACTTAAAGAGCTTCAAAGAAGCCAACCTTCTAATCTTTGAAAAGGGCAGAATAACTAAAGCGTCAATTGTATAAATGAACAAAAAGCAATCGCTGCGAAGTTTGCGTGCTGAGCAAAGCCATTATTCTCTCGGTCGTTACAATGGAAGTATGAATGAGAAATGCGAATGTGACTCAAATCCTTTGTTTCTCCCCATCTTGTCAAGCGATCCTACACTTCTGACACTAGCGGGCACACCTTGCTTCGTCTTATTATTTTTTTTTTTTTTCATTAGCCAAGAACATCCGATGAATTATTTTTGCAACAAAGACATACCCTGAAGGAGGATTCACTGAAAATAATTGATATTGCAATCACAGAAGCGATGAAGGACCGCCTACATTATTCGCGTTCGAAAATTATTTCGATCGTTACTTGCCGATGAAAACAGAGCTTTTAAAATCTTGCATTTGAGCCTTTTCACCCAAGACTCAAATATGAGATTAATTCATCGAGTGTATTGGGATAGCATGATTCAATCCCACCAGATGGCGCCGCTCTTATATAACTCTGACGTCAAAGGAGACTCATTTTTACTTTCTCGTATACGAAGTATACAAAGGGAAAGTATTGTAATCGTCAAAAAATTCGAACTCGAGATTTTGACGAATCTCCATGTTTAAGACCTCCCTGAGTCCGACAAACACAATTTTGGAAGTCTGACTGTGAACACGATAACTCGAAAACTATTAGAGCTAAGACGATGAAATTTGGTATCTGATATTTACACATAATTTGTAGGTTTCTATCAAATTTTGGACAAAATCCGTTTATCAGAAGTCTGCCTGTCTGTCCGTTTTCATGTGAACGCTATAATTCAAAAACTTGAATAGCTAAATGGATACAATTTGGTACACAGTTTTATCATCAGGAATGTAGGTTCGTATCCTATTTTAGTCCAAATCCGTCAAAGGGTTGACTGTCTGTCGATCTGTATAATCGCATGCATCTAAACATTATAACTCGTAAACTCTGCGGCTTTGATAAATAAAAATTGGTATGACGGTTGCTAACATTAATTATAGATCTGTGCCGAGATTTAATTCCGATCGGTTAAAAAAAGTCGTTCAAATTGCATATTCAATTTTTTTACTTGCGTATTGGAAGTAATCTCTGCGCATGCGCAAGCTATTCAGCGATAGCGAACGAGGTCATTTTCTCCTGTTTTCTTTTCGCTCGCGCACGCCCTCGCATTAGCGGAGCTTCCTAGAGTGTGATAGAAAATAATTATTGCTAAGTTTTAATACATACGCATCTCTTTGAATTTGATTCTTTACCTAAATATTTTACAATCGCTATTATCTATAATTAAAACCCTTCTGATAGTCATTGCATTCTGGGTTACAGTAGCTTCGAATTTTTTATCCACGCAGGGGGAGGGGAAATGACAAATTTTTGAGTAGTATACGAGAAAGTTTAGGGGAGGCCACTCCCAATGGTTTTTCTTGTTTTCTTTCTGTCCTCGCCAGACGGAGAGGGTGTTAGAATTGTCTAACTCTTACTCTAGAAATTGACTCTCGATTTTTTTAATTCCCCTTCTCAATTCCTTCCCTTTCTCTTTTTCAATATCTGTATTTGTCCTAAATGTTTGTGCCGTTCAATTAAGTCTTTAAAATATCAAACCCGTGTCTCCTTCAACTTACTGAAGCCTTACCCACCCACATCGGTGTCCAAAAGTAATGCACAATTCATAAGATACTAGAAAATTGGAGTTAATACGGATACCATGGGACACTATGGTCGGAACTCGCATTTTACAGTGAAGATTCGGTCACGAGGGCAATTAAGAGGGAAGACCAGAAAGTGATGAAGACGAAAAGGGATTTCGACTCATCCCATTTCACAGAAAGCTGATAATGAAATGAAACTTTTATCGATGGTTATGTTAGATGCACATAACATTAACATGCATTTTTGTAAACACAGCACAAATACTCGGGAAGATATAAAGGTTTCTTTAAAAAATCTCAAATTTTTCCACATGTGTTTTGCTTATAAATTGCAGAGTTTTCAACCAAATTGTAGGAAACTTACAGAATACGTGGCAATGTGATAGAGAAGCATTGTATTAAAATTTAATTAAACATATTGAATATTATAGGAAATGTGAGCATTTGTATTAAATATTTTTTTACAGCGAATGTGCGAAACGTAGCGAAATTTTTCTTTTATAATTTCAGAGCCAGATACATAAGGCAACTTATATAAAAAAAATCCCGGTTCGGCACTGTTAGTATTTAGAAATATATCGGCATTTCAATTGCTGAATTGCTTTTGTTTTCTAAGATAAACAAAGTAATGAAGGTTCTTGCATAAATTGATATTTTTTAAACTTGAATCTTAGAACAGAAATATTGAATTTTATGAAGGTTCAATATCCTGAATACTCATGTATACTTCTAAATTGAATGCATAATTTAAATTGCATTTCGATATAAGTATTCGAAGATTCAAGTCTTAAAAATTTCAGTTTGTGCATGGACCCTCATCATTACCTTGCTTGCCTTCTTTTTACTCATCCAAGCGAAATAAATTGCTCGAATTACTGAGTTTTTCTATGTGATTATCATTTTTCCATATTTTACATTTTGCTTTCTCCTTTTTAATTCGTCCACTTTTGTTTATTTCGATCACTTTTTTTTCGTTTTTTTGGATTTTATGTGGTGTTACAAGGAAGTCAATGTTTTTTAGCTAACTGCTAACATTTGGTACAAGAATCACAATTTTTAAGCGATTCCCATTCTTTTTTTGTTACCTTAAGGGTAGGCGTATCTTAAGGCATACTGTCTTACCGCCACGAGAAAAACTCTAGACACCAGACATGCCTGTGGCGGTCGTTATGGAAACGCAATATTCCATTACATTTTGGGAGTGAAGGAAAGAGCTTTATTTCATTCGGCAACCGGCGGAAGTCTCATTTCTCTTTGTACTTCGTTCGAAAACGAATTCCTCGACTAACGGAAGTGCACTTAAGTTGTCAAATGTTGCAGTTGATTTTATATCTGTATCCCTCCTTTCTTCGACTTGTCTATTTGAGACAACCCTGCTCAGGGTTTTTCTCCTGGCAGTAAGACAGTACCCTAACCTATCCTTCTCCTGGCAGTAAGACAGTACCCTAACCTAACCTTCTCCTGGCAGTAAGACAGTACCCTAACCTAACCTAAGGATAAGCGTAAGCGATTCCCATCAGAAATTCCCTCCTGCTGAAGTTTCTATGGATTTTAATTGCTAATTAATTTAATTCGTTCTTTATTTCTCTCCAACCAACCTATAGGGTCGCGGTGAGCGTCTAGTTGGAGACTTTGAATTTGACCCCACAACATGTTCTTGTATAGGGGTAGGAAACTTTTTGCACTGCAATGCCTCATTAAATTTCGGCAGTTGGGGAAAAAGTCCGCACGTGCAGAATTTTAAGGATTATTTTTCTGCAATTATTATTATATTACGGAAGTTATATATTTCAATGAAAATTGTAAATAACTGGTGAGGCCGCATAAGAAATAAAATGACGACCAGCCTACCCGAAAGAGTATAACACAGAGAAGCAGAATCAGAGGTTTCACTCCGCAGTTTGATCAGCGCCCCCACTCGCCAACCAAGAGAACTAGCCACTTCGATACCCGCGCCGTTTCAAATGGAACACCAAGGTCGCCGCCATGTTTGATGTGTTCGATGTCGATCTTCATAAGAACAGGTAAGTTAAATGCATGTTTCCTAACTTATATCAAAGTAGATTTAAATTAATCTAAAATTTGTAACATTTAGTCTCACTTTTATAAATAAAATAACGAAGTTTAGTTTTTTTTTCACGCTGGTGTATTCTGACGAATTCCTTTGTTGGCCATGTGGCGGCGCTCTATCTTAACGCCAAAGCCACAGATGGCGCACTTTCTATGTGAAGTGCAATGTTAAAAAAAGTTGCCATTAGGGTTTATGGGAGTGAGACTTCTGATTCTTCTTCTCTGTGGAGTATAAGATCTCAGAGCTCGCCGGGGACGGAACCAATATTCTAGTATCGGAGAAGAGCAGCAGGCACCCGGGCACATTTTGATTCCAACAAAGATGTACCGAGCTGATGAGCCTGGTACAAGTTAAATCTGTCGTGGATCCAACGTCTTCCTAATGATGCGACACTGAAGTTTGAAGAAGGGATGCCGACTCAGGTTTCGCCGTCGCTATTTGACCAAGATACAAAATTATAATTGGGCGGGTTAAATAGGTTTGATAGGTTAAAACCTATCCCAAATTTTTCGTGATGTTTTTAACCAGTTTATCACCTCTATCTTAAAACAAAAATAACAGGAATTTATGATTCTTCGTTTATTTTACTCGCCGCGACGTATATAATCCGAAGTTTTATAAAAACCTGAATTGGGATGAGTTAAAACCGAATGAAGAAGTATGCCTTAATTGAAACATTTATTTTTGATGCAAACAATTAGGCTCAGTTAAGACAAGAATTAATTAGGCTCATGAATAAAAAGAGAGAGAGAGACAAAGACAGCCGTCCACTCCGCGAAAGAATAATAGCCGCTGCCAAGACAACAGTCATTAGTTTTTTAGGAAGAGACTGAACTTGACATGTTGTGTTGCGATGCACCAAACTGTCTCGCTGCTCGTATTGTGTGGGAAAAGTTAATCCTATGTGAATGTGTATAATTATGCACACTTCGAGAGTCTGAATTATTTCGTTTGACCTGGAGTTCTCTCTGTGCGTGCCGAGTTGAAGCGATTCGCTTGTCAACGATTGCTTTCAACTTGAACCGGAAGTCACGGAAGATCGAGGGGGCATGGTGTCCATCAGTCAATTGATCGAGCATTCAATTTAAATTTCAACAGTTCGATCCGTCAAATTAGTTTCGATGAAGCCAAGTCTGCACTTATATTTTGTTCTTTCAGATTCTTGGCCGGTTGAAATGTTATAGTAGTTGTTAAAGATGCGTTAGTTTTATTTCATTGTTTTGTATTTTTCATCGTTTTCATGTTTATATCGATATTGTGTATCGTTGTAATCGATACCAGTCTGGTTTCTTAAAATGTTTAAAAAAATAAGCTGTGTGGCAGGAATTAAATGAAAAAAATATGCGGTTGGCTGCTTAAAAGCTACGCTTTATCTTCTGATAATTTTTCAGTTTAATTTTGTTGCAAATATTCTCCACCCTAGTTTTAGCGGGGATTTAAAATCTCTTCTGCTTCTACTTAGGGCTATTTCGCATAGTACGGGTAAATATATTGCTTAAAACCATGATCACTGGAATCAAATTTACGTGTTTCAAAGTCACAGTTGCTGTCGTTTAAAATCTAATTGGAAACTGCTTTATGCTGTGTTGCGATATCACGTTCTTTTTACCTCCTACAAGACGTTAAATGGATTCTAAAATTAAATTGGCGCGGTACAAGTGATGTGCGTCACATGAGCATGATTCCTTTCCGTTGGGAAACATCACGGTCTGATTTGCTGTAAGCAATTGACCATGAAGAATGATAGGGCGTTGTAGAAGCATCAATACACGCATCGGTTTCGGTTCCGGTTTTCGGTTAATGCAGAGAAATTTAACAGGAGAACAACCGAGAGATAAAATAAAAATAATGATTGGTTGATTTTTCAAGAATAGAAATGGGAAAGATGTATACAATTAAAGGAACGATAAAAAAAAAACCCGAGAGTACAAAATTAGCTACATATGGCATCAATTGTATCGTGCTGTATTAACACGCATTAATACATTTACATACAGCATTTCAAACATCTGCACATCTCCCATATTATTACCTCTGCATTTAATATTTACAATGTAGGCACTTACAAATTTTGTGCACTTGGGCGAGACAAGAATATCTTTCAATATCAGATGCTATGACACGGAAAATCTTAAAAATGTGCGGAAATTCGTACTCTTTTCGTTTTAGTTTAGTTCAGTTAGATGAAAGACCCGCTTTGAAGCGACATGAGGTCCAGTTTAGGACAGAATTCTCATTTTGGACAGTGGTCAGGTGATGAAAATGATGCCACTCACTTTCCAAACTTCTATATCGCAGATGTGTAATAATGTTAAACCCCGACGGATTTAACGTACATCCATGAATCATCACCCTTAGATCCAGACTGATCGTTCTCAGAGAGAAAACCCTCCTCGCTTTTGCGCATGCGCCAGGCGGAGTTGATTTCCCCGAAATAAAAATAAAGTGAGAAATGGAGGTGGGGGGGGGGGGAGATGTTTACATTTGACTTAGCAGTGCATAGAAATATTTTATTTTCATTTATTGATTTGCTGTAAAGATTAACTAAACAAATATTAGCTAAAGAAATACGCCTAAAGGGACTAAGGTCATGATAGAACAAAGAATTCCGGGAAAATGCTCATCTTATTGCCTGTCAACCTTTTCCGCACTAAAATCGGAAGGGTTTTTGAAACGAGCAATACATTTTTATGCCTTTAATTCTATGAAACATAAACAGAAAAATAACACTAATTATAAATTCAATTACTTCGCTTCTTTTTCAACTTAACAAGTTTTACTTTCATTTTCAGACGACTTTTTTTTTTTTTACGAAACTAAAATGCATTCACCTGTTTTTTTGTACATGGCATACGAGTATTTGTAGACCAGACAAATGATGGCACAAAATAAAAAAAACAAAGGATTAGCGTTATTTTTTTTTTCAGAATACCAAAAAAAAAAAAATTGGATGTTTAATTACCGTACGCATCAAAACAGCTGTTCAGTTGTGGGATGATTTATACACCTGACGTTATCTGCAACACAATTGTCGAGAGTAAATTTACTTTCATAATACGGTGAGGTCTGGGCTAATATCGCTGTTCAAATAGTGGAAGGGAATACAACTGCAGCAGATGTACGATGTATATTCAGTGAAAGGGTTGTATTTTTTTAAATAGCACCTGGAGTAGTTGCGGTTATGTATTCTGTGGTAAGAATAATTTTCCGGTAGAAACACCTGTAGAGGTCTGATGTGATAAAAATGATGATAGAAAATTACTTATTTTTTTAAATGTGAAAGTGTTTTAATGAGAATAAAACTGGTTGTGAAACGCAATATTCGTGAATAGAATATATAATGATTACGATTACGATTGCGTTGTGTTATCCTCTTCGTGATAGAAATTGGCCTTTATTTCCATTTTAAAAGATTTGCATGAAAATTGATTTTAAATGCAGTTTATGATCTATAAGTGAATCATAGGGAATCAAATATCCATACATTTTAAACATTTATTTATTTTGAAACTTTGTGATCTCTCTTAAAATGTGAGCTGAAACGATGTAAAATTCAACTAACATAGCGTGTTATCTGAGTTGAAGCATGTTCATAAGGTTAATTAATAAAAAGAGTGACAATGTTCATTATTTAATTAATCTCTCAAAGAAGTTTTGTTTATAGATATAATTAAAAATCAATTAACAACTATGAGAAAGTGAAAGTGTTCTTTAAATATCATTCATTATCATTAAACATCATTTTATTTTCATCACTAATAGTTTGAGTATCAAAATATGTAATGGCAATGAGTAAGAACTGTTTGGAAATCGGCAAACTAGAAAACTTCATCATGTCATTTGTTACTTTTGAAATAAAAAGCAAAAAAATAGCAATTAAATTCTTGACGAAACAATGAAAATTTTACCATATTTTTTGACTATTATACCCAAAAGGAGGGGGGAAAACCCTGTTAGCGAAGTTAAACGAAGCTAAAAATAGGTTGTTGGAAAGCAAGTATAAAAGCAAATTCTATTTACCACACTTTTAAAAGATGAATTTGAAGCTAGGGCGAGGAAATATAATAAAATCAATAAAACTCTTTTTTAAATGTGTCAAAATTTTAAATGAATTTTACCCGAAGGATGGACCTTGCAAACACTGTGAAATGCTAACTGGATGCATTGGAAAATTAAAAATACTAAAATAGTGAAATGGAACTTTAATATTTGAGAAAACCTAACAAACAAACAAAAGAAATTCATACTGTGTTAAACCGCACATTTGTGCATGTGTATATTAAAACATATATTACTTACTGCATTTGTATACAACATAATGGAAGCGAAAGTGAAACTATTGAGCACTATCCGAAGAAAGCAGACTTTTTTATCACAATTTAAACAATGGGATTAAATTATTTGATTAAACAATGAAATTGGAGTCCATTTCATTGCAGCAAAGAATTTAATTTTTTTCATTAATTTAAAAATCTGATTCAAAATAAACCTGGGTTTTACAGCGACCCGAGTAGAAGTTTAGAAAATATGGTCAATTCAGTTTTTACCTGAAAAAGAAATAAATCAAATCAAATCGATGCAAACTGTAAGAAATAAAATAACAATACAGAATTCATGAAAAAATGTATAATATTACAGAGTTCCGCATGGGTCAAATTGCACGAACTCGAACCATTTTGTTACGGAGCTAATTTTTATGTTAACGGGATTTCCATTCATGAATTCTTGGTAAAACGGATGCTTTGGGTGGTCCACAATTTCGCAAGAGCGCGAGCGCATTGTATATCATTTTCACCTCGATTTTCTAAAGCTTGCGCGCATTTATTTCATCCTTATACGGCATGAAAACTCATCCCTTGTTTCAGAAATCAACATCCACGCACTCTGACTTCATGTTTACAGCCCCACCAAATTCAACACTAACACGAACAAAATTTTTAATCACCCAGCATCATCACCTCGTACCATTTTGACCTCTCGAAACAAAGATCAGGTGCCTCCAAAATTAAAAATTAGATCTTTTTTCATCAAATTTCGTTTCGTCTTTTTTAAAAATCAAAATGTAGGCGCTTCCTTCTGAATCGGATTCACTTCTTTTTAATTCCAACCTGCTCGTGGCCTTCGACCCTTGGTTTAAACGTGAACGCCCCGTAGATAGGTTTAATAACATGATCCGTTATGCTGTTTGGCCTCACTAGGAAGTGAAAATGGTGTTTAGAGATGTTCAATTAGCTTGATGAAACACCGCGAAATTAGTACCTGGGTGTGTTGTTGATCCCATGTAGCACACGAAGCGCACGAGCCTTGTCTTGGGAGAAGTTTATCTTCGCATGTCTCGCATGTCTGTTTATCTTCGCATGTCTCGTCAAAATCCTTGTGAAATCACATATTTATCATTCAGAAATTAATAGGCTTTTCTGGTGTGTTGCAGAGCGCCAAGCGGTCATTACAGAAAATAATAAAGCTGAAGAATGAATCTTCTTTTTTGTGGGCGAGTGTTTAAAATGTGCAGAATGATGTTTATCTTTGTAGAATATTTTCTGACTTTAGATTGCTAAGCAGCGTGAGGAATAAATTAATACTTGTTCATCTGTTAACAAAGACATCCTCATTAAATATTCAGAATTTCCAGTCAAAAATCATCTGGATCTTCTGTCAAAATTCTGACTTTTACGGCTGACTTTGCCTCGAACCAGATATTTTAGTTCAGGACCGGAAGATCGTGGGTTGGACACCGGATTCCACCAAGTATCCATCGTGTGTGTGGACCTGGAACACATTAAATTTGTTAGAATCAAGCTTCTCCCGCTGGTGTGGAATCTTAGAGCAGTGGCGTAGCGAGGGTCAGTGGCGCCCGGGTCATAATATGATTTTTTCGCCCCGTCGTCATCAGTGTCTAAGCTTGTGTAAGAGGCGTCTACGGCGTGGTGTTTTTTTTGCCCCCCCCTCATCGTATTTCACTTCAAAAAGGAACATAAACGCATTGGCGTTTTGTGAACATGGCCAGTGGCGGAGCAAAGGTAAGTGGCGCTCGAGGCATAATATGACTTTTTTTTTATTCCAGTCGTCATCAGTGGCCTAACAAGCGTAAATGATGCCCGAAGCATGGTATTTACAACCCTCCCGGCCCAGCCTACCCAAGAGGGTGTAAGACCTTCCACAGGCCGGAGGGGCATGGCATTATTTTTAAGCCCTAGATCATATTTTGCTTTAAAAATGGCTTAAACTCAGTAATGTCTTGTCTCCATGGCGCCCGGGCATCTATACCCCTTGTCTCCCCTGTAGTTAGGCCACTGTCTATGAGAGGGGATATTGATTGCCCGAAAGTCGTTGTCGTCATCTTATTACAGTCCAAATATGCGAGGTCCGTCCCTAAACAGCCCTTTGATATCTTAAAAATTGCTGAAACAAAACATGACAAACAACAACAAAGCAATGGCTGAACTAATCATTCTTGCAGGTTAGTTCTAATACCATGTAGTATACTGAAATCAAACACTGCGAGGAAAAATGATGTTTGGCCATCTGTTGACGGAGAATCCTGCACAGAGAAGTTAAAATTTTACAATAAATACAGGACTGAACATCCCAACAACTGATGCAGTTTAAGTTTGTATCAAAAGACTGGAAAGAAAAATATGACTAGTATCTTAGATATTTTTAATGAGTTTTATAAATACAGCACGTATCGATTTATTGTTATTGGGGCAATTTTTGTACACAGTGAAGATATTTTGTAGTTTTTTTGCTTAGTTTTAGCTTTCAAAAAAATTACTGGCGAAAATTATTTGGACAGTTTTCAATCCAAAAATTTCCGTATTGAAAATATAGAAAAAAAGGCTAAAAAATGATGGAAGCCAGTTGTGAGATCTCCCCTTCCCTAGTTCCCACGACAACGGACCACAAAACCTAGGAAACTAGAGTAACTAAAAAAAACTAGAAACTAAACCTCCACCTAGGAAAACCCTAGGGCGTCTGAGAGGAAGGCGAAAGAGCCCTGAAACCGTCGCAGCTCCGTCTTACGCAAACCCACAGGGGTTCAGAAGAGGACGAGCGCGGTATCGTTTGTATAGACCCATAAGTAAAGCCGACAAAAGACGGGCAGTTACGCGTTGACCGCTTCCAATGATTTGCCTGGAAGGGAGGCGCATGACTGCGATTGGATGATTTGTTCAACTCGCTGACAAATGACTGAGAATTAATTCTTCGGCCACTCCTCTGGACTCTGAAGGGTAGGGGTTTAAGAAGGGAAGACGGAGAGAGAGAGAGAGGACAGACGATAGCTGAGAAGTAACACACGGGGTGCGACTCCTTGGTGTTGGATTGCAGAATCTGAACTTTGAGGAAACGGGCGTTTATTTGACGCCGTGATTTTAGCCAAATCCTTGGCTAGGCTAGCTCCTTTGGTGAGCTGTGGAATTGAATAATAGCATCCCTTTGGTGGATCGCTGGAATTTAGCGGGCGTTTGCGTAACCTCGCTGTCAAATACCGACCCCGCTATCTCTTACTCATCCAGAGTAAACCTTTAGGGGTCTATTCTGGTACCCCCGGTTGGGGTCCGGGGTTGCCGGGCGGACCCCAACCGGGGGTACCAGAATAGACCTCTTAGTCAGAGCCTGGCTATCTTAATCCCTGTGGTGGATTACTACAATCGATTGAGCGTTCGATAAACCTCAATTTTATTTACCGATCCTCGGTGTCTACAGAACTCGCCCTGAGTTGTCACAATTTACTGAACTCTCGTAGTATATGAACTTATTATCAGTTGCATCACGAGTAAACTCACCTAGGTAACTTCGACTAAGTCAAGTTACGATCTTTATTGACTCTCGCGATACACATCCGGGACTTGTTATTCTGTATTCTTGAATGTACAAAACATTCGTAAATATGACCTGTACGTAGGTCATTACTCAAGAAGTATTATTAAATTTTGTTGTGCTGTAACTCTGCGTCTGTTGATGTCTGATGAGACCCGGTAACACTGCGCTAAGACCTTACACAATAAATAATAATACTAATATAATAGGAATACTAATTAATTCGTATCTCATCATTGAATTCAAAGTTTGTCCACCATGGGAAATTCAGTGATATTGATACCTGATTCAAACTTACTGTAAAGATAGTTTAAAAATTTTTAATTTAAGCGATTCATTTTTAAGGAGATATTTTATGTAATTCACTGAGCTGTTGCAGGATTTAAAATTATCGATGACATAGCTATCTATATAGAGTTTGTGAAACTACCCTAAAGGTATTAACTACAGTTCCACAAATAATAAAACGAAAAATTTTTGCTGCAGGATTGACTAATTGTGAAATAACAGTCCAAGAATTAATGAATTCAAATAATGATTTATATTTAACCATACATTTTTTATATGCATATCTTTGAAAAACTATGCGCACAACAGTTTCTACTTTCAAAGTTTTTTAATAAAAACTTTAGATTTAGATTTAGTTTAAGATTCTCTTAAAATATTCTGGAAAATAACTGAATAAATGACAAAACGCTAGGTTCAACTTCACAATCTAGTTAACAAATCAAAGAATCTAAAAATTCATAATTTAAAATTTATAATTAGAAAATCTCCACTTTTCGATGAAGCTATCCCTGTTTCCAAGAAATATATAACTTTTAAAAAATGAAAACACTCAAACAGCTTAGACAGTTAATAATACTTGCTAACATGCTCCCAGATTACTTTAAAAAAATTAAGTTTAATATAAATAAAAAAATTAAAAAGCTCGTTTATATTAGTTTATTAAAATGAGAAAAAATTATCAAAAATCTAAAGGACAACGCAAAAATTGTAAATGTGATGCGCTGAAAACAATACGATAAAGAAATTAAGTCAAAAGGAGGAATAACATAAGTAAGAAAATTCCTAAATATTGATTAGAATTAAAATTTTTAAAAAATTCATCTTGATTTTCAATATGGCACAATTTCTCATTTTCTACATTTTAGCACATTGATAAAAGCGTTATTTAAAAAACATTTTTGTTTTTATTATTTTCTACGTTTTAGTCTTTAACTTACTTCATAATATGATATTATAATTATTATGAAATCTTGTTCTCAACTTCACTACCAGATGGCGCTTCTCTCATTGAATCCGTACTAAGCAATTGATTGATAATTAAGTTCTGAAAATATTGTATCTACAATGGTGCATTGTGAAGAAGGAAGACAGAAATGACTAAAAAGAATTACAGAACTCCAACATATCAGGAAGTGAGTGAAAAAGCGATTACAAAATTTCATCTTTAAAAACATGGAACTAGTCAAGTTAAATAAAAGCGTGTGAAGAGAATCATATTTCTGGCTTGTAAGAGGCTCTTCCGAAACAAATACTCCAAATACACAGCGTTTAAAAATAGAACAAAAATTATTATGAAAGATTACGGGCGACAAAGTAAACGACTATAAAGGACGGCAGCTTCCACGCAGAAGTGGAATTTCAAAGAGGCTTCAACACACACGAATTGCACTTAAACTTCATTATCCTCGATAGCACTTAAACGAAACATAATCCAGCATTGTTTGCGTTCCTTTCTTTTAAGTGTTAATTGATGACTCTTGTCAAAGATCATATTCCACTCTTGGAAATGTACTTGTTTCGTTCTTTTCGATTAGAAATGACAGTTATTTGCTGGATATTTGATTGACTCTGATTTTCATTATGAATTTACATTAAAAACAAAATTGCTTTATAATTATGTAGCTGAAAAATTAGCAAAATATTTTTAAAAATTGGGAAGGTTCTTCCTTCGACGTTCTCGTATGTTTCAGCATGCAAAAATTCCTGTACTCCACCATTAATCTCGTGCAAGAATAATTTAAATAACTGTTAAAATTTTCTTACTGTTCCATTTTAAAAACTGTCAGTCATTTTTCTAGATACCTGTATCTAAATCTTAATATAAATAAAAGTCATTGTGGGTTTGTTTGTATGTTCCACATCTCCTCCTAAACCACGGCACTGAATTCAACCAAACTTTGCACACTTATTAATTAAGACAAGGGGAAGATTACTGTCAACTTTTCAAAGTGAAAATGTTAATTAAACATTCAGTTAATTAGAAATTAATCGAAACCATTTTTCCGCACTAACTTCGACGCAAATTAGCTCAAAAATTATTTTTATACCATTTTAAAGTTCAAAATTTTACCTTTACAATGATACCAATTTTATGTCTGTGACATTTTTTCTTCAATTTTATTAATTTTTCAAAATTTATTAAATTTTTTATTACCAGCAGACGATTTTGAAATAACGCAAATTTATAACTACTCCGTTGCTAGGCAACGATTATACTTTGAACCTTTATTTCTGAAATTTTTGCTCATTTTTATAAATATATTTTATATAAGAAGAGAGAGATCATCATCAACTTTTAAAAGCCATAATCTTATTAAAATTTCAGTTAACTGGAAATAAAGCAAGATATGGCATTTTCCACGATATTTTTCGAAACTATGTATTATGTCGCCAAAAGTATTTTTACACATATTTAAAATTTAAAAAATTAACTTTTCATGACGCAAGTTTCATTTCCGTTCAATTCGTTGGCCTCATTAAAAAAATTTCAAAAATTAAATTGTTCATAAAATTTACAATTTATAACACTTTTTTTTATTGATGAAGAACAAGAATACATAAGAACTGTTGCTAGATCACATTAGAAGAATTTTGGATGATTACGAACTTTTTTTTTATTCATATTTATTCTAACGCTTTTTCTCAATGAAAAATTTATTATGTAATTGTCCCAAAACATCCGTTAAAATCTTTCTTATACTGCAAGATTTATGAACAAAATTTGAAGTCCCTATGCAACAAATATAAATAACTTATGGAGAAAATTAGCTATCAGCGGTTTTTAAAAATCGTCTGGTTCTATTGATATTCTCATTTTAATTATAAAACGTTTCAGAAGATAAAAGAATTTTGGGTATTGTAATTTTCTATACAAAAGTATTTTTTAACATCAAAAATATTAGACTTGAAAGTATTTTAATCCCGATCAACGCCGGGCATAACAGCTAGTAGAAAGTAACTCTAGTAAGTCCGTTTTGCGTTTTGTTCCCTTGTGTTTAAATCAATTTGATCTGATATCACCAGTTAAGGTGATATTGATCAGGTTGATAAAGGGCGGGCTCCGGGGGGGGGGGTACACAGGGCGTCAATTCCTAATCATTGATTGATGAATTTTCATGATTTGAAAATTCGTATATTCATAGCACAGTTAAATCTTTTACTATAATTAAATCATTTACTGCAGTTAAATCTTAATTATTACAGTAAATAATTCTAGTTAAATCTTTTAGCATATGTACAGACGCGGAAAAAAACGAACCACCCAGCATTATTCCGTCGTCGTTCATCTTATTTTAAAACAAATGGTACCATCTTACAGGGAATAGCTTATACTAAAAGATTTTATAGTTAAAAATTTCATAAGGGGTCATTTACATATTTAAAATTGTACTAAATTCAAAGTTTTGAATGACAGCACCCATTTTTCACGACATAAATAAATTCCTCATCACAAAACACACCACGATATCAAGTTTGGTTAATATACCATTGATAGATAGATCGGAAGATATTCGACATTTTGTGTTCTCAATAGAAAAGGGGCCTTCTCCATATGTAGATACTGAAGCTCGCTACTTGCGTTTAAATGTCGGTGGTAGAATTTTAACTTCTTTCGCACTTTAAACGTCATCTTAAAAGTTACGACGCACTTTTTGCAATAGATAAATATTAGATGCGTTACAAAATTCTCCAAAAATGAAATTTTCTCCAAAAAAAAATATGATTTTGAACAGCAAAACTTATGATATCCAAGAGAACTAGAAGTCTTGCATAATTATATATGTGTAACCATTTGCCCATTTTATCTTGTGAACACAATAACTTGAGAATTTCATTCAGCTCAAAAGGGGTGGGAATGGTGGAGTGTATGAAATTTTCATTTCCCCATAACTCAGTTACGATTGAAGATGGAAATAAAAATTCAATTGGCCGAATTATCTCCTTACCATAACGAAAAACTTTTAAATTGAAACTTTTTTTATAGTCACAATTGCTTAAAAGTTATTGGCTAAAAAAGCGAAAGTTTCTTATTTCTCCGGGAAAAAAAGGAATCTCCCTTCTCCTTCCGGCTTGCGGATAGGGATTTTTTTTTATCTCGACCTGAATAAAAATGCTAAAATAGCGATTTTTTAAAGACAAAATTCATATCAAATAACAATTAGCTGAAATGTAATGTTACAAATATCCAATATGCGTTATAACATTAATGAAAGAAAGATGCTACATTTTTAAATATATGGATGTCCCCTCAAGTTCATCGTTTTACAGCGAAAATAGAAAATCTGATTTAACTACAAATAAGCTGAAATTTTGCATGGGCTTATAAAAAGACCTTCTGCATCGATTACTGTTAAAATTTGGAGGTGTTGCCACTCAAAAATATTTAAACGTCAAATTTCATGAAATATTTCTTTTGTTGAAAATTATTTTAAAATGTAAAGTATGAGTGCAGAATGTGTATAATACTTCATGCTATATATCGAAAAAATTTTAGGTCAACAACTATATTATATCTCAAGTTATCAATAAAAGTTCAACATTTTACTTTAAGATTATACTCAAAATTTAATTTGCTTATAATTTCGAAAAAATAGAGCTAGAATGATGAAATTTAGTATCCGAGCATAACTTTTGATGCATTTTTGAAATCCATTGAAAAAATGGATGTTAGCATGCATTAGAAATTTTAAAGTTAGTGCAATTAAAATTTGTAGGTAACCCCTTATGAAATTTTTAGATATGAAATCAGTTAGTAGACGTTATTTCTTGAAAACTGGTACCTTTTGTTTTCATATACGATGAACGCTGGCAGAATAATACTGAGTGATTAGTTTTTTCCCGCCACTGTACCAATATACAATATATACAAGGGGGGGGGGCACACTAATTTCACACAGGGCGCCGAATATTCTGGTGCCGGCTCTGGTTTCATATCTTCTAAATATTAGGAAAATCATTTTTGTTCAGGATGAAAAAACATATAACCTAACAGAAAAAAGAATATTAAAAAAAACATCTTGTTTCATTGAAGAAAAAATGTTTAACATTTAAAATGGTCAAGTCTGTCGTATTAGCAGTAGATCCTTTTTACTTTCTCGTATACGAAGTATACAAAGAGAAAGTATTGTAATCGTCAAAAAATTCGAACTCGAGATTTTGACGAATCTCCACGTTTTAGACCTCCCCGAGTCCGAAAAACACAATTTTGGAATTATGTCTGTCTGTGAACACGATAACTCGAAGATGGGGATGAAATTTGGTATGTGGTCTTTAAACATAATTTGTAGGTTTCTATCAAATTTTGGACAAAATCCGTCAACGGGAAGTCTGTCTGTATGTCCGAAGTCATGTGAACACCATAACTCAAAAACTTGAATAGCTAGATGGATAAAATTTGGTACACAGTTTTATCGTCATGAATGTAGGTCCGTATAAGATTTTGGGCCAAATCCGTCAAAGGGTTGGCTGTCTTTCGGTCTGTATAATCGCATACTTTTTTCCTTTTGAAACGAATTCCATGCGCATGCGTACTGTAGCAATCTCTGGTAGCAATGCCTGTGCACGCGGTAGGATTACACAACTTTGTCCTTGAGACGGTAACAGTAGAAAATCGGTTCGCGTTTAATCGCACGCATCTCTGAATTTGATTCTTTACGTAAATATTTTAGAATCACTTTAATCTACAATGAGAAACCTTCTGATAGTCATTGGATTCTGGATTAGAGTAGGTTCGAGTTTTTTTATCCACGCGGGAGGAAGGGAAACAGCACCTTTTTGGGAAAGTATACGAGAAAGTTTAGGGGAGACCACTCCCGCTGGTTAAGATAATTTTAGTATAACTTAGTGAAAAAACATCTAGGACGCATTTTGTTCCGATAGGGATGAAAAGCACTAAAGGGACAACACTTCAATCAACCGTAACATTTCTTTCTTAGTATATCAAAAAGTGATGAGAAGACTCGTATGTGAATTCGTTTTCCATCGAGTAGTAGCAAACTGAGTCAATTCACGCTAGTGGGGTAGCGAGAGGGAGTGGCACCAGTTCACGATTGTTTCTTTTTCCTCCATTTTTATTTTTGTAGATTAAAACGCAGCAAATATAAAAGAATTTCGCATTAGCCGTTTTCCAAACAGACACAGTGATACCCCTCCTGCCCTCCCCGACATCATCACACCACTAATTCAAGTGACGTCACAATCATGAGGCGAAATTCTTCGCGTAAATAATCTATTATTTAGCAACGGATTCGGAAAGCCTCCGCGCTTTTGCGCGTGCGCCGAGGGGTGTTATTTTCATCAAAATAGGGTGAAAGTGAAGAATGGAACGGTGATGTTTACATTTTACTGAGCGTGATCTAACAAAGAACTCCGGAAATGCGCTGGTATGACTCATTTCCCGCCACCCCTTTCCGGTGTAAAATCGCCCAAAAGTGCTAGTCTCGGAATCCGTTGCTGAACAGGAACTGTCTTACGACGTTGTGCTGCGACGTGACATCTTTTCCTTCCAAGGCTCCCATTGGGTTACAATATTAAATTGGCGCAGTGCACTTGGTGTTTAACGGAAGCATGAATTGACCCAACTGCGAGTGCTGGCTTACAGCAGAAATTTGGATTCAGTCGTGCAATAGCGAACCAACCGTCACTTTGCGGATTTCTGATTCACTACTGAAGACTGGACCCAAGCTTGTGTCTATATAAGATTGTACTAACTGTATATAACTTGTTGCACAACTTATAATGCAATAACCAATTTTGAAAAAATGCAGCATTAGAATTTTTCTGCAGGGTTTCGCGAGATCCGCTATATCTCAATATATGGCTTCAATTTTTTAGCCAATTTTATTTAACAAATTATTCAATTTTAGTGTTGCTTCCACCGACATGCGCGCATTTTGTATTAAAAACAAATTCTTTAAACCAAGCACAAAGAATAAGTTTTCAGATACATGAATAATAAAAAATGTTTATTGACCTTCCACGGAAAAGCGACGTAATGTTTATTACAAAAAACATAAAAGGAACCTATAAAATAGCTTCAGGCGATACTTTACAAATTATTCCATCGTTTTAAAGTGAAATTCTCTTTACGTTGTTTGCTAATCGAATTATAGAAATGCAGACACTTTTATTACCGCTGCATGATTTTCTCTGCCTTAAAACCAAGTTTATAGGCACTTTCCGTATGTTTTTGCAGACGCTTTGGTGTTTACAAAAACTACAAAAGTTTAAAAGTTTACAGTTACTACAAAATACACAAATGACTTACAACAATATATTTTTGTATTAAAAGAAATTGGAGCTAAATGTGTTCCACTTCCATTTTATTTTTTCTCGGTACACTCCGTCAAATATATAGAATACACATTGTTGAAAAATCGATTTCGCTGATTCGAACAAGGCAACGTTCAATTGCCTCTTCCAGACTAAAATGGAAAGTTTACTCTACCAATTAGATTTTTTTTCCTTTTTGAAAATGAATTCTCTTGTTAAATCGTTTTATGTAATGTTCTTTCCCTTCTCTTCCTAAACAAGAAGTTTGCAAGAGAAATTTATTCTAGTGGAATAACTAAAATAAAATTCTAAAAATACTACTTTAGAATGGAACGGAATTGTTTTGAAATGATCCTCCGAATGTTTTCCTAAGATATAAAGAAAATCGTCTGCAACTTATGAAGTGGAATGTGTGAAATCTTTTTCGTTTATGCTTTGAGAGACTATTAATAAAGATGGAGTTTCGGAGTTCGGATATTCCAAATTTTGCTTACTGGGCAATATTGTCTTGAAACACAATAGGAATAAATTTTAAAAGAAGTTTATTGTAAACAGAGAACAAAGTTTATACATCTTTAAAAGCAATGTCAAGAAAGAAAAAGAGAACAGAAGTTTTAAAATTGATAAATTATACAGACTAGCATCATCTGTAAAAATATTCAGTTAAGCATGTGATATTCTAAACTTCTTTCAACGTAACTTCATAGTTGCTTTATGGTAAACACTTGGAGCATAAATAATGGTTTAAGAGTCTGCTCGGCTTAAAGCAGTCATTTCAACAAAAAGTTTTAAATTTTTTTAAGTTTCATTGCATAGAATACCTTAACAGGAATTCGACGCTGAATTACTATGACTTTCACATGTACGAAACATAAATATCTATTGCAAAAAATTGAAATAGATTGTGTTTGATACGACCATGTATTTTTGCTTTCTTGGGTACGTGAATAATTGTAGATAAACTTATTATGTAAATGCATATTACATATATTCAGGAATGGCGCTAGAGTTTGCCCGACAGGGGGGCACGGTCTCCCCGACAAGGGGGCACGACCTGCTGTATGGGGCGACGAGTGCAATGAAATTGGTCTCAAATTTTTGCCAGATTATCGTTTATCAACTGCATTTGAATACCACGTACAAAAATTTTCCCCGATGGGGGGCACAGCATCCCCGACAGGGGGGCCCTGGTCCCCCCCTCTGGCGCCACTGCTGCATATATTATATTGGTGTTTATTATATATTGCATATATATTCCAGGTCCGAACTGCATTTTTATTACTCTTTCACAAATTAGCTGAAGTCTCTCCTCTGTTCCATATAATTTATAAAACAAGTATAAATATACAAGTATAAAAATATAATAAAGTCTAAATAACACAGTTCCGATTCCTATTATCCTCCTATTCTATTCAAAACTTTCCCCTGCAAAAGACAGCTCCTGTCCTCCTTGTTTCAGCATGTAATTGGCAACAGAGGTCTTCCCTGTTCATCTAAATAACTGTCAGACTGAGAGAGCATTAGGAGAACGCACCGCTCATGTGTCACACCCTACACACAAGCTTGCCTCAAGACACAATGCATTGCGCATAATTCATTTAAACGCTCCGTTTCTTTATCATGTCGTTACTTGCAAATAATAACACATGATAACGTCAAAAAATTCCCCAATATTTGCAAGTCTGAGCTTAGAATTATCTTCCCCGTTCATCTAAATAACTGTCACATAATTGAGTGAGCATTAAGAGAACGCACTGGGCATGTGTCCTGCTCTCCACGCAGCCTTATCTCAAGACACAACGCATTGCGCATAATTCATCTAAATGCTTCCTTTCTTTATCACGTAGTTATTTGCAAATAATAACACATGATAACGTCAAAAAATTTTCCAATATTTGCAAGTCTGAGCTAAGGATTATCGGGTCAAGAAGGTGCATCCTTTTTGTGTTGCAATAAAATTTCACTTAATCTACCTCGTTAAGTAATAAATAGCTTACAATGCTATATCATTCGTCAAATTCATTTAATCTGTAAAGCATTTACAAATAATAAATTAAAAACGAAACAGGAGATTTTTAATTATAAATAAGATTTCCTTAGAGTTTTTTTTATATCACCAAGTAAATTTTTTGTGAATAACTTCTAATTTCACCTTTAAATGCCCAATGTTGCCTTTAAGAACATACCCAATTTTAACTTCTAAAATCTTGAGAATAAGACTGAAGCTCTCATGCTTGTTGTCAATAGGATGCATAATGAAAATATTATTAAATCAATTTGCAGCATATAGATGTCAGCCTGAGTGCTGATAAAAAATAAAAATAAACTGATGTTTTTCACTTGAGGCTGAATCCTTTTTAGCTTGTTTGTACGTTTGAGAATACCATATTTTATTCTACAACGTTGAAGGAAATTCCTTATCCTTATTATTTATTAAAATTCATCTATGTTTGACGTTATAGAATTTTATCAAGGAACTGTTTTTCTGAAATAAAGCCCAGTGTTGTCAGTTGGTAACAGACTGTTTTTTAGCCATAAATTATACTTAAAACAAAATAGGATTTTTTAAAGCATTTCCCCCATGTTTTATTCAAGAAATTAAAATCAAAAAAACATTTAAAATTATTTTTAAAAAAAATCGATCTTTTAAGGATTAAATTTGCATTGTTGTAGGATTTTATCTTGTAATAGCATTCACACCCAACCTAAATATTTTAAACATTTCTTTCATTTTTAAAACAAATTAGAAAGTGTAGTATAAAAGATTAGTCAAAATAAAGCGACACTTACAAGATATTCGTAAGTAAATCTCATCATCAAAATTTGTCTTCGAATACAAAGTTAAATGCCCACAATATGTTTCTTAAAGTCCGAAGAAGTCTGCAGGTTTTTTTATCGCATTCCATGTTTATTATTTGGAAAATCCTTTTCAACAACAACAGCAACAAAAAACAAAAATAAAGATTACTTATGAAGTGTAAAATATCATGCACAATGCAGCAAACAGGTACCGTGAAAATAGGTCAATATATGTTATTTAAAATAAATTCCGAAACTAAATTATTTAAATTTTATTCTATTTATATACAAAAACTTCTAAATTAAACTTGCTTCCTTTCGAAAATTACGTCTTTCAGAAATAGAAAAAATGCAGAATGGAATTAAAGTCAGCAATCTATCACATTCTTGAATCCAAATGAGGCTACAGTTACAGTTAATCAATCTTTTTCGTCGACTTGTGGAAAAAAGGAGCGATTCCGAGTCTTAAAATTTTCAGAATTAAAAAAAAAAGAAAAAAAAATCTTGATGCATTCCGCTTTTGCGCAGACGATTTCGAGGCTATTTTTGCAAAACATATTTTACTTCTGACAAAGATGAATGCTGCACCGCACGTTTTCGATGCGACATATGGAATGAGAAAGGTATTTTATATGGAGAAAAAAAGAATATTTGAAAGATTACCTTTTAAAATGGTGATGCATTTATCTTGGCTACGTGATTTATTCGAAAAGTTTATTCCTTGCTTCGGTATTCCTTTTTAGACAGTAGGTTAAAAAGAAATGAGTTTTTAAGAAAAAGTAAAAAAATAAATTTTAAAAAATGTGTATTCGAATGGAAATGTCCACGAAATGTTTATTCGTTTCCCGATTAAATCTTCCGAAGGAGAAATAATGTAAATTAATAAATTTCAATGTTTTGCGATTTTTTTTTCGGGGATAGCCAGGGTGTTGTAGGAAAGAAAAGCTATAATTTGAAATTTAATAAGTTTCTCGAGATGGACTTTTTTCTCGAATGCAGAATGCGATTTACTTGAAATGATGAATTTTATTGATTTATCTTGCTTCGCAACAAAATTACTGGAATGGAATTCGAAAGCGGAAATGTGGATATATTATTGAGGAAAGGAACAAATGTTTTTATCTTTCATCATCGATACCGTTAAAATGTTTTTCTTTCTTTATCTTAAATTCTCCAGCACTGTAAATAGGTTTCTAAATATTTTGAATGATATTTATCAGAAAATATATTTAGATTACTTTAAATCCTAAATGAATAAACCAAGTAAATAATTTAAATCAGGGTCTTCAATGTTTGATCAGTAAAATATGATTTTATAACGCCTAGAGATAAAATTATAAATTTCTTCTCTTTCATTACGAATAATTAAAAAAATTTAAGCATTAGAATATTTTTGCAGCTGATTATTTGCTTTGGCGATGTTCAACGATATTTCAATATTAAATTATAAATTTTTCTTAATTTCTCGTAAATTTTTATCTTTGCATGGTGAAGTGCTGGCTTAAGACTATTTATTGATTTTCAGAAAACTTTCCAGGATTTGAAAGAATAGGGAGAATTCAACAGTTTGTTACGTCAAGTTTAGCACCAAAACCAGGAGGTCAAAAAAACAATAATTAAAAAAATTAATTATTTGTAGAAACAAGGAAAACAGTTTGAATTTTCGTTGCAACGATGAAAAATATTATTGCAAATTATATTTGAAAATATTTTTTGTTTTACTAAAATTAATGAAAAATTTGCGAGATAAGTAAATTAGTATAATTGGAAAAATAATTTTCTGAATTTTATGATGGTCTTAAAGTCAATTTCTTGCGATAATTTTCCGAAATCATCAACAAAATTCGGCTTAATTTTTAATTAATGGAGATTTTAAGAAGTCGCCCAAGAAGACTTTGCCACCCTTTGAAACATGCTCGTGCCAAATTTGGTAGCTCTTTATCGAATGGTCGATCCTGTAGAGCGCCCAGTAGAAGCACACATACATAATATGAATATCATACATTCATTCATATTCACCGAATATGTATATTGTGCATATTCTGTTTTATTGTTATTAGAGATTTTTAACCTGATAACAATTATAAGCCGGATACTTGCTGGAAATCTCGTGATGCGTTATGCAACATACACGACGCAAACATTTAATAGTGCAGAGCGATGGACCCAGACCTACCAGATTTGGCAGGTAGGTTTTTGGACAGTAGGTGCTCATAAAGAAATAGTTTTTCAAAATTGTAATTAGACGTTTAATTAAATATTAATCGACATTTTAAGGTTTTCTCCTCAGTAACTTTAGAACATATTTTGTCACCAAAACCATTTTTATCCCACTTTAATTTTTTTTTTTTAATTTCTTTTTATTGATACCAATTTTCCGTATAATTTTATTATCTAATTTTAATAATTTTTAAGTGTATTTTACAACAATACTCTTCATTGTTTTAGTTACAGCACTTGTAAACGCGCGCGTTGCGACGTTATTAAATACATTTTTTGTGTGCACGTTGTCTTTGCTCTAATTAAGGGTTAATGTTTAAAAATAGTATAAAGACAGACGAATCAAGCCTAAAACATCATCATGCTACGATGTTTTGGTTTAGTTATGTCCTGTTTTGAAGCGACACGAGGGCTATTTTGGGACGGACTTCATACTTTCGAACCGCGGTCAGATGACGACACCTGAGCTGGCACCCTCACTCTCAACAGACTTCCGCACCACACTAGCGGGAGGGCGTTTGATCCCCTACGTATGTTTTAATGTGCAACAGACGCAATACACGGCGGATCTTCGGTGGAATAGAGTTTCAAACCTGGACCCCTCTGGCCCCGAAGCCTTTACGACATTTTGGACCAGATATTCGGATCTCCTTTAAAAATTTTTCGCAACAGCTCTGTATTAAACTTTACCGTATACGCATGCAATCTGGGGATCGAATACTAAATAGAACACATATTTCTTAGTTTTGTTGTCACAGATGGCGGGGCCTTTCAATCCCAATGATGAGAAGCACAAATACACTACAGTCGACGCTCGTTTTTACGAACTTGTAGGGAACACTCAAATAGTTCGTAAAATATAAAATTCGTAAAATAGAAAAGCACCAAAAATGATATGAATACGTACATTATTTATGTCTATTTTTATCGAACTGTCTCCTCGTCATAGATGAAGCAGTATTTCATGATTATTTGCTACTATTATGAGATAAAGTTATGCGTGTAATTTTTAAGTGTACGAGAAATAAATTCAAATTTATGCGCAAAAAGTTATTTTATTACCCAAAAAAATATATTATCATGCTTTGAAAACATTACATATGAAAACATAGACTGTATTACTTAGATGAAAATGCATAGATGAAAACATAGATAAAAAATTAGGATTGGAAATGATCACTTATTATTTTTTTTTGTTTTAAAATCACATTTTGGAAAATACACGTTTCCATTTCATTTATGCTTGAAATCATCTCGCAGTTATTGTTCCCTTCAAAAAAGTGCCTTAGTCCTGACAACGAACCACACGGACCACGGAACGCTGCTTGAACTTGTTGCTATGCCCCTCCCCCCAACACATTCTTGGAATGCACCTGTTGAGAGTTTAATTGACGTTGGTACTGCGTTCCTATATTTAAAAAAAAATTGCAGAACTATGAAAACTGAGTTCGCAAAAAAAGAGATTTTTATAATTTGTAGTTCGTAAATGCGAGCGAAAAATTACATTACGTCTATGGGAGTGTATTCGGGACCACTCACTAGTTCGTAAAATCATAAGTGTTCGTTAAAAAGAGGTTCGTAAAAACGAACATATACTGTATATACCTGCTCACAAAGGAAAAGAGGAAGGATGCAACAAATAAGAGAAAAAAGAAAAATTCGAAAGAGGAAAATCACCTTTTCTCTCTGCATAAAATAAACAAACAAAAAAAGCGGAAAGGGGTGGGAGGAGGGGTCGCAAAAAGTGCCACCACAGTGCGTGGGCCCCCGACAGGCGGCACGCGCGTCACGTGTGCCACTGCGTTCGCCATCTGCCGATGTGCTTTTCGCGCGTCGAAAGAACTGTCCCCCCTCTTAAATTCGAGTCAATCTCGTCAAGGTAAAAAGAAAAAAAGGCGCGTGCCGGCTGTTGGTGGTACAAAGGAATAATACAAGATTTTGAGTAAGGGGCTTCTTCCTGTGTTTTGCTTGTGAAAAATGGTTACTTTTTGATGATGCAAAAGTTTTGATAATCACCTTCTCTTACCTCGTTGTCAAGAAAGTAAAGAATTGTTTAGATTGAAAGGTAAGTAATTTTTTTTCATGGTTTTTTTTTTTTTTTGGTTGGTTCGGAATTACCTGGACACTTTTGGTCTCCAAAATAGACATTTTGTGTATAATAAAGCGTTGCAGAAAACATATAACAGTGCATTTTTTTTCTGCAAAATTAATTGTTGCATTATAAAAGTCTGTTGTGCAGTTGATTGGAGTTGGTCTGATCAGGGATATACCTTTTGGATTTTGAGGCCACAAGCACAAATTTGGAATGCCCCCCCCCAGTAAATATAAAATATTTTTTTCTTTCATATCGTTTATATATATTCCATATCGATGAGTGTTATTTCTCAACTAAAAAGAAAAATCAGGATGTCAGTCTATGAATCGTCCTTCCTGACGTAACAAATTACGTATTTTACTTACACTAAGCAAACAAAAACTCTTGTAAAAAATTAAAAACCAGCGGCTTCAGCGTTAAACAGTTCGCTGTTCGAATGCTGCAATTTTTTAAACATACAACGCACAGTTTTTCCATGTTGAAATTTGTTGTTATATTAACTGAGCTTTAAATTTTAAGACATGAAACTATAATTTATTATTATATATTTTCTGTCCAAGGGGTTTTCTTATTGGGGGAGGGCTTGGGAATACAGGAAATAAATTTGCCTGGATCTCATAATCTTATAATAATTTCTGATCTACGCATAAGGTCTCGTTGCGGTGCCCAGGTGTGCTCACAGTAGACGAAAAAAATTCGCTTGATAAAATTTGCTGAACTTACAAACTATTTACGAATTTTCACTTCTTTATAGAGCTTTTCATTTGGACAGAACGGCAAATAATGCAATTGCGGTCTAAAGCGCGGAAATTCAGTAAAGCCTCGAAGTCGAATTTTTCTATTGCTGCAGAATTTTCTGTATATTTCGGGTCCAAGAGAGCAATGAAGTTCGATGATCTGATCTTCACTTTATTCTCTCGTTCTGTAATCACCGTTCTTTCTATATCCTCTGATGATGATAACGTTAATCTTCCTGACAAACCAACCACGTTGTTTTATCTTGACGTATCGTAAACCAGCGTTATTTTGTTTCACTATCATATCATTTTCCTGGTTTTTTATTATTATTATTATTTTTTATCCACCTCTGGTCGGAGTTGCTCGAACAAAAACAGTGTAGCAACAAGTGCGAACATTTATTGTGGGTAAGTTCATATCTTTGCTGCTTCGTCCTACGATTTACAAGCTTTTTGTTCTTACATTTACACAGTGTATCAAAATAATTCATTAGTTTACTAAATAACTTAATAAGATGTTAAATTAAAATAAAAGCGAAATACTATTTATCGCGTAATAATGTCATATCTCAAGTATGTTTTTCATGAGGAGTTAGATTAGTAAAATACTAGTAAATTAGAAATTAGCTGGAGAAGTTATTACTTGCAAACTTCGTGGATTGGATGGTAGGTTATCAAATTACGCCTACTCCGTCTTATAATAGTCAAATAATGTCCACGGCTTAGCTTCAAATTTGACGATCCAATTTTATTGTTTGGATCTACAGTAAAACTCCGATTAACCGTCCCCGTCCGGACCAGGGTTGTGACGAATAACCGAATAGACGGATGGTCGAAATCTTTTGATGCCAGTAAGAAATTGTACTGTAACGTGAGTTCGCTGCTAGCTTAGAACGAAAATGAAAATAAAATCCTTTAAAAGTGAATAATACATATACGTTGTATTTAATTTTACAAAACTATCAATACAAGAGTAGCAATGCACAGAAATGACGGATTAGATGTTAGTAGACGATGACGGATAACAGAGACTGACGGATAAACGAATGACGGTTAATCGAAGTTTTACTTATTGCTCATCTTGCAGAAAGAACCGGCGGGAGCGTTCTGTCCTTGACTTGAGCGCATATTTATACAATATGACGAGTTTTGTGTTCAGCTTCGTAGTCCAGTGAAGAGAATTTGGAATGCATTTTGAACCACTTCCCTTATACGGATTGGACTCAAAATTTAAAACAGATCTAAAATTTTAGTGTCAAAACCACATACTAAATTTCATTTATCTACTAGCTCTCTGCGTTTGTGGCTTATAGTCTTCACATGCGTTCAGACGGACGGACAGAAAAACAGACTTAAAAATTTGACGGATTTTGTACAAAATTTCATAAAAATCTACGATTTTTATGTAATCACCACATACCAAATTTCTTTTTGTCTAGTCCGTACTGCTCCTGAGTTACCATGTTCACAGACACAAAATTCCAAAACTGATTTTTCTGGACTCACGGAGGTTTGAAATGTGAAAATTCATCAAAATTTCGAGATCGAACTATTTAAGGTTTATCATACTATCTCTTTGCACACTTCGTATAAAATACGTTATATAACACCGCAGAATAAGATAAAGCATAGTTTATGTTAGTTGGCATGCGCAGTTACTTTTTTCATGTGACTGTGACGTCACATCAATTGACTCCATTGTTCAACCCTTTATGATAGAAGCCAATAATCCAATACAGATATTTAAAATTCGATTTAAAGGAGTTTTCGCAACTATTCTTAAGGTTTCTTACATCAGGCATGGAAACCTTTACGAAAACAGCTTAATTTATAAAATTCCATCATTTTAACAATGAATTAACTACTTAGAATCTTAAATTAAAAGTAAGTAAGCAACAGTAAATAAAAATTCAACTTATAAGAGCCAAATTTAAGGTAAAAAAGGATTAGTAAATCAGCAAAACCAAGAGTTGTTCCATTCTTTTATTTATTGTATTTTTAGGAAAGAATGTATTATATAAAGTATTATTCTTAAGATTTATGGCTTTTACTCACTACTCTCTTTCAGAAAGCGTGATTTCCATTCCAATTTCTAACACCGAAAGAATGTGACCAATGTCATCTACTGTGACCGCAGCTTTTCTTTAACAGCATTCTTAGCCTCCAAAACAATTTCTTCCTCAAAAGCAGCCGATAACAATCATCCCCAAGCGAGGTTCTGTTTTTTTGTTCTTGTCCCCTGTTAAGTTAACTTCCAATTCCGTACGTAACCTTATTGAAAAAGCCGCTGGTGACAATAAATAAAAACCGCCTTGAAATAAATGTGAAACAATAAAGGTGTCGACACACAAATGCTTTTCTTCCTCGTCCAGAATGCGACTTCTAACCCTAAGAATCCATCAACATTTGCGTTCTGATTGTTGCCAACAATGAGAAAGAAGCTGATCTAATCTTTTGACTTTTTCGACAGACGATTTCGTTTCGCTTGTAAAACAAGGACATTAGGTTTTGAATTTCTCCAAGGTCGCAGTAACGGTAAGGTTGCTTTTATGAGCTCATGTGCCTTTAAAAATTTCCTCATTCAGTCAATTTTATTACGATTGACATATTTTGCTTTTCCTTTAAAACACATTTTTGTTGTGTTTGTCCCCATTTCTTCAAGAAGAAACTATTCTCTGATGACTAAGTGTCGTTTTGTAATAAATTTTGTATTATAATGTGATTGGATTTACGTTCTAAGAAAAAGTTTTGTTCTACCAATATCCACTGCAATACCGGAAACAATCACGAATTATTTGTATTCTAATTATTTACAAATTCCATGATTTCTCGAATGGAATATTGCACAAGTCTAATTAAAATTGTATTCTTTCAGCAATGATTTTGTGCCTCTCGTTCAAACTCTTACAAGTTAATGATTTGAATTCTGTTTTGTCTATCGATACTGAAGGCTAACTTCTTTATTCGCGATTCTTTTTTTCTTGCTTTTAATGAATTCCAAATTTGATATTTTCTACCTTTTCCCATTATCTCATTAAAAGTATTATTATTATTGGTACAATTTTTTTCCTAAGAGTAAATATAAAAATTTAGACATTTCCAAAAAACTATAACGACTTAAATGATAACTTATGAAATTAATAAATCACAAAAATATGCATTTCATAATTTGATCGTTGATATTGCTCAGTTATGGTAGATAAAAAAAAAGTGCACGATTTCACCAGCAATTATTTTTACTGTCGATTTCTCAATAGAAAAACAAAAAGAAAGGTTTCGACATGTTTCATTCTATTTTTTTTTCTGAAAAGGCAAAATTGTCGCTCGCACACTGGTGTCCAAAAATAATGCACAATTTTGAAGATGCTACAAAATTCGAGTTAATATGGATGCTATGGTTCGCAATCAATTTCTGAGAATCGTGGGACATACCTTCTTCTGAACTTACATTTTACAGTGAAGATTTGGTCAAGAGGCCAATTAGGAGGGAGGATACCAGAAAGGGCTGAAGGCGAAAATTGAATTTGACCCATCCTATTTCACAGAAAGCTGATAACGAGATGTAACTTTCATCAATGACTATGTTTGATGTGCATAATATTTACATGCATTTTCGTAAACACAGCACAAATATTCGGGAAGATATACAGGTTTTCTTAAAAAATCCCAAATTTGTCTTCATGTTTTTGCTTATAACATGCAGAGCTTTCTACCAACTTGTACGAAACTTACAGAATACTTGACAATATGTAAAAAAAGCATTGTATTAAAACATCTGAATATTGCAGGAAATATGAGCATTTGTAGTAAATAATTTTTTACTGCTCATGCACGAAACGTAGCGTGATTTTTTTCATAACTTCAGAGCCAGGTATATAGGGCAACTTATGTAAAAATTCCAGTTCAATACCATTAGTATTCGAAAAGATATCGGCATTGCAACTTGGTGAATTTCGGTACACTCTAAGAGAAGCTTAATGATGAGGGAACTCACACAAATTGATATTTTTAAACTTGAATCTTCGAATAGTAATCGTCGAACTGTAATTTAAATTGTGAATTTAACTTATAAGTATACATGAAAATTCAAGATATTCAATTTTCATAAAATTCAATATTACTATTCGAAGATTCAAGTTTAAAAAATGTCAATTTGTGCAAGATCCATCATCATTAAGATTCCCTTACATTGTACCGAAATTCACAAAGTTGTAATGCTGATATCTTTCTGAATACTAATGGTATTGAACTGGAATTTTTATATAAGTTGTCCGATATGTCTGGCTCTGAAGTTATGTTAAAAAAATTACGCTACGTTTTGCGCATGCGAAGTAAAAAACTATTTATTACAAATGCTCATATTTCCTGTAATATTTAAATGTTTTAATTCAAATTTTAATACAATGCTTTTTTTTTTACATATTACCGAGCATTCCGTAAGTTTCGTACAATTTGGTGGAAAACTCTGCAAGTTATAAGCAAAAAACATGCTGGAAAATTTGGGATTTCTTAAGAAAACCTGCATATCTTCCTGTATATTTGTGCTGTGTGTACGAAAATGCATGTAAATATTATGCACATGAAACACAACCATTGATGAAAGTTACATCTCGTTATCAGCTTTCTGTGAAACAGGATGGGTCAAATTCCATTTCCATCACCTTCTGCCCCCCCCCTAATTGCCCTCGTGACCGAATCTTCACTGTAAAATGCGAGTTCCAACGATAGTATGTCCCACGATTGTCAGCAACTGATTGCGAACCATAGTATCCATATTAGCTCCCATTTTGTAGCATCTTCAAAATTGTGCATTATTTTTGGACACCAGTGTACAAGCTCATAAAAAGTTAAACAACTTGTATATAGTGAATTCCTTGAAATCACAGAAAATGTTAAAACTGTTTAATTAAATTTCGAACAGAAGATTTTCAGATTGTATATGCTTGCGAATATTACACCATTGGGTAAGGCCACTCAAAGCTGATGAAGGCAAAATAAAGGCATGAATCGATTCCATTCAGCATTTAATAAAAGGAGATATAGAAAAGAATCTTAATACAGGAGAGAATGATAACAAACATAATTCGTTCAAAAGAGGAGATTGGTAACTGTCGATTTACCATAGGTTTTTATGACAATATAATCAATTCGTTCCGGCGACCGTAAAGAAATAAGTTATAATTTCTTACTGCATTCAATTATATGTAGTAACAGTAATTTGGTAATGGTAATTTATATGTAATAACAATAATTTGGTTTAAATCCATTTGAAAGGTTTTACATTTTTGGGTCTGAAATGTGTCTATATTTGTTTTAGCAAAAGATATGCATAATTTTTTTTAATGAGTTATCATTTCAAAAATAAAAGGATATATTTCTCTTTTTAAAAAAAAATTCGCTGTACTCTATGCTAAATTCTTTCCCTTAAAGTTATTCAATTCCTACTATTAATTCACACTCTCTCTATATATATTTATATATCTTGTTCAAATTTTCAATCGTTAATAAAATACTTTTTATTCATCCATTCAAGTTCAAAAACATTTTTTTAAACTTGTAGTGGATGACACTTGATGTTAATACAGTTTTTTCAAATATTAATTCATTAATTAAATTTAATTAATGAATTAATAAAATACTTTTTATTCATCCACTCAAGTTCAAATACATTTTTTAAACTTGTAGTGGATGACACTTGATGTTAATACAGTTTTTTCAAATATTAATTCATTAATTAAATTTAATTAATTAATTAATAAAATACTTTTTATTCATCCACTCAAGTTCAAATGCATTTTTTAAACTTGTAGTGGATGACACTTGATGTTAATACAGTTTTTTCAAATATTAATTCATTAATTAAATTTAATTAATTAATTAATAAAATACTTTTTATTCATCCACTCAAGTTGAAATACATTTTTTAAAACTTGTAGTGGATGACACTTGATGTTAATACAGTTTTTCAAATATTAATTCATTAATTAAATTTAATTAATTAATTAATTAGATCGCTGGAAAAAAAATTCTTTTGCAGATTCTTTTTTCATTTGGGTTCTAGTCTGAGTCAAAGAGGGAACAAAATGGAAAATGAAACATGTGAATAAATTAGTGAGAGAGATGGAAAGTGTGTATGTGAGAGAGAGAGAGAATTTTTTCTAACTTAAAAAAATGACTGACAATTATTTATAAAGGACTTTCTGCAATATAGTGAAAAAAGAAATTTTTGCCACTTAATATTGTGATTCTGTCATATATGTATACATATTTATATTAATTGTAATTATTTAATAAAAAGTAACTAAAATGAGATTTTTCTTTGTTGACCTAAGTAGGAATTGACTTTAAAATTTGTTTTTTATATTACTTGTTTTTAAAATTACTTCCCGTAACACATTTATTCAATCCAAGGAAACAAAATAAAAATAATATCAAAATTAAATGAAAACATCATTCTTTTTTTTAATTCGATATTAACGAAATTCATCTTGAAATGTTCCAATTCCAAACCTCCTCTATGAAATAAACGAAGCCCTTTAAAATAACATTGAATTCTTTGGTCCTAACAGCAAAATCCCACAAATCAAATTTTTGTACAAACAATAATTTGGTCTCTGTGATGGGAAGATGACACCCCGCTCTTTTTAGCCACCATAATATTATCAGTTTTTGTAATTAAAAATTCAGAAAAGCATTTAGAATTGAGAAAACCAAAATCAGTTATGCAGCTCAAAAAAAAATAAATAAATAAATAAATACGCATTTTTCAAACTCTGAGTTGATAGTCTCAGCTGAGATCAATTCTGGGTTAATAGACGACAACAGTTAACTCTTCTTGCTTTCGATTCCCGTTTTCTTCTGTTCACCTAGTGAGTTGGCTGCTGCTCCTGGCAATGCTATTTGAACCCTAGTATAGCTTCATGCATTGAGGCTGCAACACTGCATCAACCTCTGCAATTATTTCAACAGTTAAGTTTTTATTTTGGTAACATTTGTCGACATATTCTTACTGATATTTCGATTATCCTCTGGAATCAAAGACAAAAATCATTTTTAATCTCGTTCCATAACTATAGTATGGTCGTCAAAACCTATTTATAGTTCTGCGACGCATCGAAAGAGTGTTTAAAACTGTTTCTCGGCTGTAGCGCTGAATCGCTTCAAAAGCGGTTGGTGCGCATGTCGAAAAGACGTTTAAATCAGGGAAAACGGCGTTGTTGAAGTAGCAAAGCGGAGTAGCTTAACTTAATCATAGAAAAATTTAGAAATGGCAAATTTTCCACTACCGCTTCGTTTCTGTTAACATGATAATGTTTTTAGGTTGGAATGGCCTTCTTTCTGTAACATGCGTGGTGCGAAAATCGTTCATTGAAAAAAAAGGGGAACAAACTAGTACTAGAAAGACACGCTATAAGACAGACAGACGGACGGACAAATATTCCGTCTGTAAACTGCATGATATAAAACTTGTTCAGCACAGAATGCAACGGCTGATGCAATCAAACCAAACGAAAAAAGAGAAGAATCATGCCTAAAACATAGCTGCTTTGTTTTGGACAAGAGGCTGCAAATTGCTTTTTTTATTTATATATATGTAATAATCTCACTTAATTTTATTTCAAATTCTTATATTACATGTTTTAAAATCTTAATGTATTCCAAAATCACTTTTCTTAAACTCCAACCTCGTTCTATTTCCCGCTCTGGAGGTATATTAAATCTCTATTTTGACATATTTATTACTAAAGAATATTTTAATCGTTTCCAAGCGCGCACAATTCGCGAAATCAGCGACTTATTATCGCCATGCATTTTCCCTAAAACACTTACGTAATATAGTAAAAATAGCTATTATTCCCTTCACTTTGATCGCATGTCTATCTATTAAATCCCTACCTGAGAAAAAGCAGGGATCTTCTGTTCACTTTTGGCTTAAAAGTTAAACGAAGATGTACGTACATTTCGTCACTCTCCCATAATAAAATGAAAATTAGAATTACTCGGCCTGTTTAATCATTTAACGACTACAACCACGAATACATTATATATATATATATATATATATATATATATATATATTAAAACTTCGCAACTGAGGAAAGAAACTCTTTTTGGAGTGGAAAATATTTGTTTATTAAAAAAATCTTAGAAGGTATATGTTAGGGTTGGGGAACCTTTTTGCACTGAAAGGCCACATTAAATTTCGGCAGTTGGCCAAAAGGCCGCACGAGCACAATCTTGAGGGTTATTGTTCTGTAATTATTATTATATTAAAGACAATTATATATTTCAGTGAAAATTGTAAACAACTGGTAAGGCCGCATAAGAAACGCAGGAAGGCCACAGGCGGCCTTAACGCCGCAGGTTCCCCATCCCTGATAAGCCTATGTCAACCATATACTAAGCCTCCAGTTGGGCACGTTTCCAGGATTTTTCTGTCCTTTTTCCCTTCCTAAATTTTTTTAAATTTATTTTTTAAAAAAATTTAGCTGTAACATACATGCGACTTCATTCCTACCATCATATTATTGAATTCCTCTTGTTATAATTCGATTATCCAGATAAAAGTAATTGCTGAAGTAATTTATACAGTTCGTTGAAATTTTCCTAGACAGAGAGAGAGAAATTGAAAATAAAAAACGCGAATTTTGCCACGAAACATATATTTATAGATTATAAATGTTGCGTACGAATATCCTAGAACATATATGCTAGTTTCAATTATTTTTCTGGAATTTTCTCTGTGTCATTATTTCATATTTAAAAAAGTTAATCGGTAATTTAACAGTCCTGATAATAAAATCCACAAACGACTTTGAATTCCTCGGAGCTTCTATACTAAGCAAGCATTTTTTTTCAATCAGAATGTGCTTTGATGTCGGTGAAAAGGCTGATCGATCGATAAGAATGTTTCGATAATTCTATTTTTGTTTTCGGTTCCGTTCTTCATAAATAAAAGAGGTGAAATAATTTATCTGTCGTTGACCATTTTGTTTATGTAATAGAATTTCGTTTCTTGTAACTCAGTTTAAGTTTGTTTTGTGTTTTGATATACGCGCTTGCTTTGTTTAACGAAAAAAAAAACGAAATCGATAACTCCTTTGAAAGAATAGTGACAGGAAGAACAAATGTTTTCTTTTAATGTGCGCGATAGTCTAATTAGATAAAAGAGACTGAACATTTTCATTTTATTTTATATTTGGGAAACTCTTTTGTTTGTAAAGACTTCCTTTTATATCTTCCTTTAGATTATTTTAAGCTAAAAGTAAACAGTATTCTTCGCTACACTTGTTACTTTTATGAGGAAAAATACGAGCGATAATATTTGATAATTCGCTTTTTTTAGAGTGGTTTTATTTCATTTCTTAACAGATTTTGCTTCATGAAGCGTCGCAATGCCACGAAACATGACAACCATTTCTTAATTGGCGCCTTATCGACAGGCCCGGCTATAGGGGGTCTCAAACGGTGCGCTCGCACAAGGCGTCGCGCCGCTGTCCGATTTTGAAAAATGAAAATTGATTGCATTGATTTATTTAATGGAATCAAAATTTGCCAACCAGTTTTGCCTTCCAGGATCACAATATTCAATTAAAAATAATTTATTTGAATTGTGTCCACTTTTGTTACTGTTCCGCAAATCATATAGACCCCTTAACAATTCGTATATACCGTCTGCACAGTTGCATCTGCAGAAAGAGCTTTCTAAAGATTGAAAATAATAAAAAAATATTTGAGATCTGACATTGGTCGAGAGAGATTCATCTCCTTAGCCATTTCATCTGTCAGATCAGATTAGCCCCCCCCCAAAAAAAAAACCGCAACCAACACTAATTTATGATGATATTATCAACGAATTTGCTATAAAATGTAAGCAAATGAAACAAAAATCCCTTTTTGCAATCCTATTTTAGTAAGTCGCATACCAAATTGTATTTTCTAAGTTTATGAAGCAATTATTTTTGTTATTTGTTTTATAAACGATTTTTTTGTTTGATTGAAAAAACTTTATAAAAACCATTTAATTATTCGACCTATTTCCTTAAATCCTTACCTATACCAATGTATGATTGTAATAAATAGTAAAATATAATAAATTATTATTCTGCTACACGAAATTTGTTTCAAGGCCCCGCAAGTCAACTTTGCACCAGGACCCACTTTTATTCTGGCCTGCCCTGCTTAACGACGATTGCCTTGCAACCAGTGTAAACCAGCCACGTTCCCACGATACCGAATCTGGTCCACAAAATACTGAATGGGAACTAACGGATCTTTATAATACCATATAATCATACGACATGGATGTTTACAGCTCTCAGCATCTCAAGAATACACCAACTTTGACCGGGAATCGAACCCACGAGCTTGTTCATATGAGGGGAGGGAACAACCGCGACCCTGTATAGCCTCGTTCCCGCGGCGTGTAGCTTGGCAAATATCTCGGCAGCGCTCGAGTGAACGAATGCACTGACGCCGTCTGCCCACTCCCCCTCCTTTGACGTGCGAGCTATTTACCGTCATAACGCGGGAAACAACAGATGCAATTGCAAGCCCACGAACCACATCGATTCTTCCTGTTCCGACGATGGGAAATAACGCGAACCGTGGACGGAACTCGTGGAAAGGCAGGCCGTAGGAACGCAGCTTATGAGAGGCCTCATAGGAGCAAATTAAATCTGTGGATTTAAAATTCAGTTAGCCCTGCTCATGTGATACGTATCATATAAGGCGCACCAATCTAATATTTTATTCCATTGCATATCTTGCAGAATGAAAAAGGAAATGACGTCACAGAATAGACAATAGAAAATTAAAAAACATTAAAAAAGAAAAAAACTAGAAAAAAATATGAAACAGAAGAAGCAATAAACGATGATAACAATACACCTTTTTGCGCGCCAAACGCAGCAGCATCCAGTGATTGCATCATACATTTTACTACACTAACCAACCCATCACTAAAGAATTAAACAACAAAAATTCCCCAATAATAAAATAGCCGAAACACATAAAAGAAAAAGCTAGAAAACAAAAGAAAAACAATAAAAAACGGAAAAAATGGAGGAGAACCCCAATGGCGGACTTTATCAAAGAACCACCTACCGCAGGAGTCCTAATTTGGACAAATTTTCGGTCGAGGGCAAGACTTACAAAGTCAAAAAATATCCCCTCTGTGGCTCTGAATCTGTCCAATTGAAATATAAGAAATAATCCCTTTGAGAAGAATAAAAAGAAGGAAAGAAACAAGCATTATAAAAACCTTTAAAAGCATATCCAGTAGAAAACTTGAGAATGTAAAAAAATAATTCATCCTTAATTTTTAATTAATTCGAGAAAATTTTTTTAATAATCTGTTAAATTTTATTAATTGTAACTGTCACAGAATAGCGCAAGACAACGTGGAGTAAGAATCTCTTTGTGATATAAAAAGCATACAAAGAAAAAATATTGAAATCGTAAGAAAATTCGACATCGATATTTTGTGGGATCCTCACGTTTTGGACCTCCTCGAGTTTGAAAAAACTATTACTGGATTTTTTTCTGTCTTCCTTCTGTAAACACAATAATTCAAACAGAATGAGCTAGACAGATAAAATTTGGTATGTGGACAAAAATTGTAGATCTGTGACAAAGTTGGACTTAATCCTGAAAAAGTTACCTATCTGTTGATCTATGTATTCCTATGTGCGAGAACAATGATTTAAGAAGATGCGAGCTACATAAATGAAATATGGTTTGTGTTTTGTCCCCAAAGTTGTAGTTATGCATCGTATTTTAAACCAAATCGGTCAAACGAGCGAAATACAAAATGCATACTCGATTTTCTTCGCTACTGCAAAGGACAAAACGCACCATATTGTTACAAAAATCGTCCCGTGTGTGTGTACGTTGAAAACAGCCCAACAAGCAGGCTATTGGAGAATGTCGATTTATTCACAAGTATTCAGGAAAGCACGAAGCACAGGTAACAGGAATAACAGCACTTGCGCAAGTTAGCGGCACAAGCAAACAGCAAATCACCAATAATAACGGTAACAGCACTTTCTGTACCTCAGTGCGTGTATCAGTTTACTAGCTCGCTCTGTTGATAAAACTCCAAACAGAAATTCCAAAGGCGTTCGCACTCCAAAGAAGATCTCAGTCGCACACGGTGATACCAGCACGGTCCTGTTTATAGTCTCCCTACAGGCCGTGACGCCACATGGAATCATCTGGAGAAATCCGGATCTCAAGAGATATCGAGAGATATTAGTATCTTTGAGATCCTACATTTTGTCGCCAAAGTCGGGGATCAATGGCTTCATTTCCCGGCATTCCCATGCATACCCCTCTAGAACTCTCTTCCCAACCATAAGATTAACATTGCTGGGAAGAAACATTCCATGTCCGTAACAATATTGTGTAAGTATGCGAGAAAATCGAGGAGAGAACAAACACTGCCGCTTTGCTAGGATGGTAAAAATCCCTAGTATGCCAGTTAAAAATGCGAGCTTTGAAAGATTCATCAAGTATTGTAAGACATTTCATATATTATAAACTGAAAATCGTGACAGTATGAACGCAAAAATTCAGCAGTTTTTCAAAGGTTATTGTTTTCAACATAGGATGGTATCATTTGCGATTAAAATTCTTAGTTTCTTCCAACGTCATAATGTTCTCATTTCTTTTTTATCTTACTTCTAATTATTATTCCTTAAAATTACTTTTAAGAAGTAATAATTAGAAATAAGGAAATATAATAGAATATTGTTACAAAGCTATAAATTCGTTTCCCTGAGATGACAAATTTGGCGGCCATTTTGGCGACTTTGGCGACAAAAGGAATTTTCTAGAAGGACCTCGAACTTTCAATCTTTTTCTACTGGTTTCACGAACTTTCTAGAGATTACGTCACTTCCTATGTAATGAAGTCACTTCCCATTGAAAAGTATAAATGCAAGCTCTCAAGCCAAGAAGAGTCAGTTGGATTTTGATCAGCAAGCAAACTGGTGAGCTGATAAGAAACCTTTGAGAGCTGTGTTGAGATTTATTGGTAATCTCTACTGTGAATTTTTACAAATACTGTTTTAATACTTGTGCTACGTTTCTTTTCCTAGAATATTTGTAAAATAATGAGCTTTATTTTTGTAAATCCTGCTTATTGGATTGCATTCATGTACACCCACAAGACAATTTTGTTACAATATTAAAGTAAGGAAAATATAATAACTAAGGAAATTTAAACTCACGTTATTAACCCTACTTTTTAATATCGCTATACAAATGCAACGTTTGCGAAGAGGCCTAAATATTATTGAAAAGAAGCGAAATGTTATTTATATGCAACACGCTGTAATGGTATAAAGTAACGCAACGTATGAGGTAAACCACCAAAAACCCGGAACAGCAGGGGAGGTAGCATCCATTGTTTAGAGTTAAATAAGTCTACAAAATCATATTTCATATTCTGCTTCATATAGTAACAAAACGGCGAATAAATTTTACATAAAACTCTTTCTTCCCGGTATCCGCTTTAATATCAGATTTGTAATGATCCTCACTCGAACTGTAAACGAGCTTTCGACGCGCACTTCAGCCGTTTCCTGTCCATTGACCGACGCAAAGTGCACTCCTATCGATAATGGAGGAGGTTCAACTGTCACACAAGTGCCCGTCACTCTGCCTCACCATATTGTCTGCCAAACGATATCTATCGGCAGAAGTTCAATATCGTCTGCTCCGTTCGATAAGCATCTGCGGAGGGGGACATGTCCGATACCTGCGAACGATTCGAATCAGTTTCGCTGACCTCTGGAACCAGATAAAGAGAAGGGCAGATAGTGCTTGGCCACACAAAGTCGTATGCCAGCGCTGTTCGACCATTTGTAGTTTTGGCAGAGCATTCGTGCCACGGTCTGCTGCATCTCGACCTTGGAGGTGCAAAAACAACTATCAGGACATTCAGGTTAAATAGTTTAAAATGATAGGAACCGTTTGCATGGAGATTTGTCGAGACAGACAAAATGAGAAAGAGGAAATTAGGTTTGTCGTCTTACCATACAAGCAGTGCTCCGTGTTGTCAGGTTATAGAGTAAGACATCTTGTCTGTCTGTCGGCACTGTTATATCAAAATGCCGTATGTCAAATTTGCTAAAACATTTTATTGAACACTTGTGTGGGCTAACTACCTATCCCGAGTAACACAACATATTGCAGGATATTGTACAGTATTGTTCGCTATTATGTAATATCATATGGTATTATACAATATTGCGAATATTGCTCTATACCGTACAATACCGCGCAATATGTTTGTGCTGCTGGGAATATTCTAAAATTGTTGTATGTGATATGTGATTGTTGTATGTTGTCATAATATGCCATATGTCACTAGTGGTTCCGGCTGTTACATAAAAATTTAGAATGTTTTTACTGTGTGTAGTTTTTGATATACGACATTTTGACATAACAGCCGCTCTATGTGTCTAGACTTCCAGTAGGGCTGCTCACATATATTTGAGAGTTACTAGAATTGTCTCAACAAGTGTTTATGTGGTCTGTTTCATTGTAAGGAAGAAAAAGAACCAAAGAGTGTGTTCTCCCTTCGACTTTCACAATATGGTGTGTTTCTTGCTAGCTTCGTCGTAAAGAGAAGAGAATCGAGTGTGTATTTAAGGTCTCCTCGCTCTGGCAGACTTTGTCAAATTATTTGATACAGATTTTCTATTTGGATGTCAAGACCACATACGAAATTTTATTTATCAAGCACGTTGCATATTTTACTTTCTCGTATACGAAGTATACAAAGAGAAAGTATTGTAATCGTCTAAAAATTAGTATTCGAGATTTTGATGAATCTCCACGGTTTAGACTTCCCGAGTCCGAAAAACACAATTTTGGAATTATGTCTGTCTGTCTGTGGACACGATAACTCGAAAACTGTTAGAGCTACAGGGATGAAATTTGGTATGTGATCTTTACACATAATTTGTAGGTTTCTATCAAATTTTGGACATAATTCGTCTAAGGGAAATCTGTCCGTGTTCATGTGAACACAATAACTCGAAAACGTGAATAGCTAGATGAATAAAATTTGGTACACAGTTTTATCATCAGAAATGTAGGTCCAAAACAAAATTTGGACAACCAAATCCGTCGAAGGGTTGACTGTCTGTCGGACTGTATAATCGCATACTTGTGAAAATTATATATCCTAAACCCTTTGGCTTAGATAAATAAAAATTGGTATTTCTGTTGCTAACATTAATTATAGATCTGCGTCCAAATTTCGTTTGAATCGGTTGAAAAAAGGCGTTCAAATTGCATATTCAATTTTTTTGCTTGCGTACTGGAAGTAATCTCTGCGCATTCGCAAGCTATTCAGCGATAGCGAACGAGGTCATTTTCTCCTGTTTCCTTTTCGCTCGCGTACGCCCTCGCATTAGCGGAGATTGCTAGAGTGTGATAGAAAATAAATATTGCTAAGTTTTAATACATACGCATCTTTTTGAATTTGATTCTTCACCTAAATATTTTACAATCGCTATAATCTACAATGAAAACCCTTCTGATAGTCATTGCATTCTGTGTTACAGTAGGTTCGAATTTTTCATCCACGCAGGCAGGAATGGCGCTAGAGTTTGCCCGACGGGGGCCGATTTGCCCGACAGGGGGGCACGATCTCCCCGACAGGGGGGCACGATCTCCCCGACAGGGGGACAAGTGTAATGAAATTGGTCTCAAATTTTCGCCAGATTATTATTTATCAACTGTAGTTGAATACCCCGTACAAAAATTTTCCCCCGACTGGGGGGTTCACAGCATGCCCCACAGGGGCCCTGGCCCCCCTTTGGTGCCACCCCTGCAAGCAGGGGGGGGGAGGGAAAATGACAAATTTTTGAGAAGTCTACGAGAAAGTTTAGGGGAGGCCACTCCCGCTGTTTGGGATATCGCGTGCCCATTACAAAGATCGACAAAGAGACAGACTGACTATCTTTTGTTGAATTTAGAAATCTGCAGTTTTCGTGTAAAGATCGCACACTGATATTATTCCGTAGAGCTTATTACGTTTCTGCGTTGTCGGTTTCATATACGCGCGAATAGACAGACCGACAGCCCACTGACGGATTTGGTCCAAAATTTGACATAAGCCTGCAATTATCATGCTAAACCAACATGTCAAGTTTCATCCATATTGTTCTTTATGCTTTTGAGTTATCGTGTTCGCATGCACACAGACGGACAGACAGACGACAGATTTCGGTTTGATGGATTCTGATGTTTTGATAGAAAGCACCATTTCGGTCTCAAAGACCAAATTTCTTTCGTCTAGCTCCTTCCGTCTTTGAGTTATCGTGTTCATAGACAAACAGACATAATTCCAAAAATAGCTTTTTTAGGCCCGGGGGGGGGGATAAAACGGACAGATTCATCAACAACTCGGTGTTGAATTTTTTGTCGTCCATTTTTTTCTGTTCTTCGTAATAATGATGAGAGAATAATGATGAAGTGAATTCAAACTCAAGTGATTGATTAGGGACAGTCGCCGAATTTGGACCGGTGCGGCGTCTAGATTAGATCGCTATCATAAGTGCAATTCTATTAAATATTTGCCGTAAAATAGGCGAATTATGTTGTAACGACGAAAATAAGGTGTGTGAAATTTTTAATAATGTGCTACGTGGTTACAGTTAGAGAACAAGTGGTCCATTAATTTCTACTTTCTTTTCACAAAAATTAAATTCTTGCAAATGCTTTATCAACCCTTCCCCGTTTTTATGATTATTACGTGTTGCATTTCACGCTTGAGGTTATTTCTACCCAATGCTATTGAATGCAATGATATTGAAATTTTGGGAATTGTAATCCCATGGACCATTTTGCCTTTTTCTTAACACTTTTATTTAACTTGACTTGTTTCAACTTCGCAAAGATGGAAATTTCTAATGGATTTTTTAAAACTCATTTCCTGTTGTGCTACAGTTATGAAATTTTGTACACTTCTATGATTTCGATGACTACACGATTTTAATATTTTCAGAACTTAATGATTAGTTTATCGATTGATTAAATTAAATTTTGATTTCATATGTGTGATGTCCACTGCAGCGAATTTGAGAAAACATTTATTTCAAGATTCCTTAATAGTATTTGTAATAATTAATTTTTAATTCAGGACTAAAAAATAAAGAATGGTTAAAATAATAATAAAAAATTCTACTTATTAGTACACTCATAGAAGAATCTTTTTTAAAGTGTTTTGATTCAAGTTATTGTACTTTAAATTGAATTCAAAATGTAGGCAAGTGATGGCGTTAAGAAAAGCTTTCTTCTGATAAATCACGTGGAGAATTGCATAGATGATGCTGAATAGGAAATAATTTCCGGGTGGTGAATTGATAAAGTTTTGTATCTTCGCCTTGCATAGCTTTGTACTTAAAACGGACTTTAAAACTGGAAATGACGTGGTTACGACGATTTTTTCAATTGCTTTATTTATTATATCTAATCAATTGTGAATATAAATTGTACCCGGTGATAAAGCACCACAATCATTGCAGATAATTATGGGGGTGGTTTTTATTAGTGGCGTAGTGACGGTGGAGGGGGCAAGGGGGTATAAATGCCTCAGCGCTAGTTTCAAGGGGTGCCATGGAGTCAAAACCTACTGCATGTATGCCATTTTTGATGAAAATTATGATGAAGGGGAGTAAAGATAATACCATACTATTGCCTCCATTTACGCTTGTTCAGCCACTAATGAAGACCGGGATAAAAAAAAATCATATTATTTTCCGGCCGCCACATACTTTCTCAACGCCACGGGCAAAACGCCCTGGTGACAAAACGTTAAGGTGTTTGTGTGACTTTTTAAAGTCACTTACGATGAAAGAGCAAAAAATACCATGCCCCGGGCGTCGTTTACACAAGCTAAGTCACAGATGATCAAGGAGGGAGGGGGGGATAAAAAATAATATTACACTCGGGCGCCACTTACCCTATCTACGCCAGTGGTTCGAATCTCACTTGGTCTAACACAGCTAGCCATGTTCATGAGTCAAGGACTCACGACAAAAGGGAAGTGTGGCTTGTGCTGGTCAAAACGACCTTGGAGCACCTAGGCAACACCAAAGTTTGGTTTAGTTCTAACTCCTAGCTGACTGATTTTTAGAAGCTTTCCGGGGGAAACGGGTCACCATTTTGGTTTCGTTTCGGCAAAAACCAGGAAGGCTTCTAGCAGCCATCCTGTCCACATCAAGAAATCCGTTGCTAAAGAACCTGCCGGTTTATCGATTTTTGAATAAGAGTGGTTAAGAGCGCAGCCAGGACAGATCCCATAACCTTCTTCCTCCGAGTCATGCTCCTCAGCCATGCCATGCCTTAACTGACTAGGCCAATGATGAGGCCAAATGACTGTAGTTTGGATAAATGACTGTTAAGAATGCTATATGCTACTTATCAGTATAACCAGAATTTTAAGTTGTTGATTAATTTGTCTACCCCCAGCTTTCTTTAAATCTTAGAGTGTCATATGACTCATATGACTGAGTGTCGTACTGTTTTTTACTCATTTTCTTTCAAAAAATGTCTCTAAAATTTTTTTCTATTAGTGGGCTGGAAATAAAGTCAAGCGAGAAGGTAGCTGATGAATGAGAGGAATCATTTATCTGTACATTACTGAATCATATTTACATTTCTTCAGGAAGATTCCAGTGTATGTTAAACTAGATGTTTAAGAGTCATCGATTGCAATTTGTATTTTGATAACTTAAATGCTTTCCCTTGGCGCATTCAGATTCCTTATTCATCAGGAAAATTGCAGACATTGAAAGACTTCAGGAACGCTCACCATACATCAGGAAACCAAGTGCTTCGGAGATGTGCCTTCAGTTTGAGAAGAAAGCCCTAATCGCCTTGACTATTATCACATAAATAAGGAGGATAATCCAAGATTACCTTGTCATCAACTGACTCGTTGTTCAATGACTTCAGGTGCATGGTGAAGTGAATTCAGTAGACAAAGGGAATCCGTCCTTCGTCTCTCTTCTGATGTCGAGTTTGCTTTGAGGTCGTAACTCAAGATGATATACCCCGTTGCCCTACCGAGATGTCAAGACTGTTAATCCACTAATATGCTATTGGATAGTCAGTCATGTGTTCTTCGAATTGCCGCAGTTTCTGCCCCAATATACAGATTAGATTACCCCGCCCTGGCCCAGGCCGTGCAGGAAAAATGTGATACATCTTATTTTACAATATTTTTCTCTTCTTCTTCTTCTTTTTCTTTTTTTTAGAGACGGGAAACATCAGTTTCACTGAACGATGACAATAAGTCTAATTCTTTAATTAACAGTTCGTGAAGAAGTCCTCGCAATGAGATACGAATATCGGCATTATTTATCAAGTCTTTTAAACTCATTAATTGCCATCCACTAGGCCACTTTTTTCTGTATGATGTCCAAATTTCGCACTCTTTAATTACGTGAAGAACAAATCCCGTTTCTTGGCCGCATAAACACAACGACGTTTTTTCGAAGAATCTAGCCTGATGTTCTCTAAAAACTCCATGTGCCGTCAAAATTTGATTTATGTAGAAATCGCCATATAGACTATCAACGTTAACTTTAGCTATTAGGTTTTTGCCTTTTTTTTCTATTCTTACTGCCCCAATATAAACACTGTCTTATTCTCATCTTCAAATTCTCACTGCTATGTCTGTATCAGCATGCTTTATCCCAAAGTGAAAGAATAGTTCTCAGAATTAGGTTTTCATATGCCTATGCGACGATTTTTGGGGTCTGCAGTCGATGTATTCAACAGAAACTACTCTGCTGAAAACACCTTTCTAGTCTCAATTAGTCGAAAAAGGTTACAAAACATTGTTCATTACATTCAGCTACATTCTGGTTATGCTAGAATGAAAAAGCTATGAATGTGTTTCAATTAAATAAGTCAGTTTTATCTCTTTCACACACACACACACACACAGACGCACATGCACAAATAAAAGGATTTATCGTTTTCAGGCTAAAATCGTTTCTATGACATAATTTACGCTCTACATATATTCATTATTCCTTTTCAAAAACATATACTGCATTAATAAATTTAATTTATTTACTTCAAGATAATATCTTTTATTTTTAATGTATTTAGTAAATGGATTAGAGAGACAAACTGATCAGAGAAAGATTAATAAAATTGTTAGTTAGTAACAATTTAACGACACAAGTTATAATAATTGAAAATTTCCTAACAAAAAAGATAATCGACAAATTTCAAATTCGACATTTAGGAGGAAAAAGTCGAAAAACAATTCGACTGCCATCTGATTTGCAACAAATCCACTCCTTATTTTATCAAGAAGTTAAAATTAATTTCTTTCAAAATACACAACGTCTAGGCTTTATTTTAATAACATCTTCCTCTAATTCTACGATCCAAAGTGTGATTATAAAGATACTGAAGAAATAACAACCACTCATTATCAGAAAATACAGCTCCAGATCACAGCTACAAGTAACTCAATTGAGCGGAACTTATCTGATTCGGAGATAATTGGGAAAATGTAGGGGTAAAAAAAACAGCTCATCCCTAAAAACAACAGAGCCGCCTGCGAAAATTAGTCACACTTAATAAGCGAACGTGGAAATGTATGTTTCCGCCAAAGTAAATAGTGCGCGGTAATGACTAGCCATCACTTGGTGCTTTGATTGGGAAATTAACCGGAAAGAGATAGAATTAGGATTTTCCTGTTCAAAAAATAAACTCTACAATCGATTCCTGTTATTTCTACTTGTAAGTAGAGAATTATTTTAAATGATAGTGTTCTGTATCATTAGATAAATACTGCTTTATCGCTTCGACGAACTTTCTAATCTAATCAATAAGCAAAGGAAATTGAAGGTTTTAAATTATTTTTTCAAGAAATTAACTAGATATTTATTTTTTCTCGAGTAACGTTTTATTTATGCATAAATGTTTTAACCGCTTAAGGCTTTATGCCGAGTTAACTCGTCCTGAATACCGTAGGTTACAAAATAACTCGATTGGATTAATTATGGAATAAATATTTCATAGGAATAAGAAGTACATTTATTTCACGTGAAAGCTCATTTATTATCTGGTTGTGTACCTTTGTAGAAGTATTTTAAAAATTTCATATTTGAAATAGTTAAGACGTACTACAGCAAAAATCTTTTTATAATAACTATTTACTTGTAGATTATACATATTTCTGCCTTTTTTTATTAAGTTATCTTTTGTGTTTTGTTTTAATTGTGAAAGGAATATTTAAGTATTGAGTGAAGTAATTTATTTCACTCGAAAGCTCGTTTATTATCTGGTTATTTGCCTTCCTGGAAGCATTTTAAAAATTTCATAATTGAAATGGTTAAGACATACTACAGCAAAAATATTTTGTAATAACTATTTAATTATAGATTATACTTATTTCTGCCTTTTTTTTAAAGTTATCTTTTGTGTAATTGAAATAAAAGGAATAATATATTGTATTTAGAATATTTCTTTTTCTTCGCTTTTTGATTATAACGATTAATTAGAAAATAATAATGCAATTTAGTGCATTTGAACAAACGATTTTTTTAAATATGTATTAATGCCATTTAATTGGGCTTGCATTATCTACTAGACTTCTTTTTTTCAGGTGCGAACGAAATAGAAAAGACGTAGTAGTAGACATGATTTAACTTTTCTTGCTTGACTATATCAAGTACTATTATTACTCATAGATCTAAAATATTCAATGAGATGAATTACTATATTTAGAATAAATTTTAAAAAGGAGAAGATATAATCTATTTATATTCCTATCAATCAGAAAAAAAGTGTAAAAACCTTCCATAAGCATAATAATAAAACACTTCATTGTGGAAACGAAGAGAACTGCTAAAAAGTTTTAAGAACAATTGGGATAATAATAATTTTTTTAAGTAATAATTTTTTTAATCATTGCGTTTATCAAAATATCAGTATAACCAACTAAATTCAGACCATTATTTATAACGGTCTTTTTTAAAACAATTATTTATTTTCAACAATGAATTCGCTCTCGTTTTTTAAAAAAATAAGCGAATCACCCGCCTCTGATATTCACAATCGAATCACCTACTGGATTATTTTTTTCTCCCATTCAATGGATGTATAACTGATTTTGCACAGAATGATAATTAGAACACTGCCGTTTTTTAGTTTGTTTGAAAGGATAGGAATAAAAAATAGAGTTTAAGCGAAGAATAATAATAATTTGTTAATACTCAGAAATGTAGAATTTTTTAATTTACATGAATGCAAGTACTGATATAGAAAAGGACTGGATACTAGGATTACATTATTATACGTCTGGATCTTCCAATTAAACTATTTATTGCTTATTCGTTTATTCATATAACCAATTCGTGACAAACCTTTTGCTCAAAAACCTTTTCTTGTCATCGCTTTGTGATTTCAGAAGAATAAAATCATTCGTCGAGTTGACAGCATTATTATCATCCAATTTGAGAACCGATTTGATAGATATTTTTTGTTGGTATTTGATGATGATTTTGTGAAATCTTTAATATACGTATCAGTACACAAGTGCGGTATTTATAATTTTGTGCATTATATATAGTGTATTAAACTGCAACTTGCCACGCCATTTTTTTTTTAAATTAAAAAAATATTCTTGAAGTTGTCTTTTTTGTTTTAATCGTGCCTTCTAGAGTTGAATTCTAAATGTATTTATTATTGATGAATAGCTGAAAAACAATCATCATAAAATAATACGTTTTTGATACTGTCAATATTTTTCTATGATGAACATAATATAAAAGATTTTACGGCTAATTTAGAAAAACCTCTCGTAGAATTCTGAAGTTTACATGGATAAGTCTGCTAGGACAAAACCCTTTAAATTTCAAATACAAATTCGATACATAATTATTTATTTGTGACCTCAATTCAGGGCCTAACTCTGTTTTTAAGCACAGAAATTCAAGGCTTAACTGTGTTTTTAACCTCAGAAATTCAAGGC